>JANJXV010001406.1:0-129663 GCA_024803745.1 Megascapheus bottae | reverse complement strand
TTGTGTGAACTCATAGAATGGAGGTCTTTGAAGTCACAATGTAGATGTGTGAAATCACAGAATGGAGGTGTGTGAAGTCATAGAATGGAGGTGTGTGAAGTCACAGAATGGAGGTGTGTAAAGTCATATAATGGAGGTGTGTGAAGTCACAGAATGGAGGTGTGTGAAGTCAGAATGGAGTTGTGTGAAGTCATAGAATGGAGGTGTGTGAAGTCAGAATGGAGGTGTTGAAGTCATAGAATGGAGGTGTGTGAAGTCAGAATGGAGGTGTTGTGAACTCATAGAATGGAGGTGTGTGAAGTCATAGAATGGATGTTTGTTAAGTAAGAATGAAGGTGTGTTAAGTCATAGAATGGAGGTGTGTGAAGGCACAGAATGGAGCTGTGTGAAGTCATAGAATGGAGCTGTGTGAAGTCAGAATGGAGCTGTGTGAAGTCATAGAATGGAGGTGAGTGAAGCCAGAATGGCGGTGTGTGAACTCATAGAATGATGGTTTGTGAAGACACAATGGAGGTGTGTGAAGTCATAGAATGGAGGTATTTGAAGTCACAGAATGGAAGTGTGTGAAGTCATAAAATGGAGGTGTGTAAAGTCATATAATGGAGGTGTGTGAAGTCACAGAATGGAGGTGTGTGAAGTCAGAATGGAGGTGTGTGAAGTGAAAATGGAGGTGTGTGAAGTCATAGAATGGAGGTGTGTGAATTCACAATGCATTTGTGTGAACTCATAGAATGGAGGTCTGTGAAGTCACAATGTAGGTGTGTGAAATCACAGAATGGAGGTGTGTGAAGTCATAGAATGGAGGTGTGTGAAGTCACAGAATGGAGGTGTGTAAAGTAATATAATGGAGGTGTGTGAAGTCACAGAATGGAGGTGTGTGAAGTCAGAATGGAGGTGTTGAAGTCATAGAATGGAGGTGTGTGAAGTCAGAATGGAGGTGTGTGAACTCATAGAATGTAGGTGTGTGAAGTCACAATGGAGGTGTGTGAAGTCATAGAATGGAGGTGTGTGAAGTCCATAAAATGGAGGTTTGTGAAGTCACAGAATGGAGGTGTGTGAAGTCATCGAATGGAGCTGTGTGAAGTCAGATTGGAGGTGTGTGAAGTCACAGAATGGAGGTGTGTGAACTCAGAATGGAGGTGTGTGAAGTCACAGAATGGAGGTGTTTGAAGTCATAGAATGGAGGTGTGTGAAGTCATAGAATGGATGTGTGTGAACTCAGCATGGAGGTGTGTGAAGTCACAGAATGGAGGTGTGTGAAGTCAGAATAGATGTGTGCGAAGTCATAGAATGGAGCTGTGTGAAGTCAGAATGGAGCTGTGTGAAGTCATAGAATGGAGGTGAGTGAAGCCAGAATGGGGGTGTGTGAACTCATAGAATGATGGTGTGTGAAGACACAATGGAGGTGTGTGAAGTCATAGAATGGAGGTATTTGAAGTCACAGAATGGAAGTGTGTGAAGTCATAAAATGGGAAGTGTGTGAAGTCAGATTGGAGGTGTGTGAAGTCGTAGAATGGAGGTGTGTCAACTCAGAAAGGAGGTGTGTGAAGTCATAGAATGGAGGTGTGTGAAGTCATAGAATGGAGGTGTGTGAAATCATAGAATGGAGTTGTGTTCAGTCACAGAATTGAGGTGTGTGAAGTCAGAATGGAGGTGTGTGAAGTCAAAATGGAGGTGTGTGAAGTCATAGAATGGAGGTGTGTGAATTCACAATGCATTTGTGTGAACTCATAGAATGGAGGTCTTTGAAGTCACAATGTAGATGTGTGAAATCACAGAATGGAGGTGTGTGAAGTCATAGAATGGAGGTGTGTGAAGTCACAGAATGGAGCTGTGTGAAGTCATAGAATGGAGGTGTGTGAAATCATAGAATGGAGGTGTGGGAAGTCAGAGAATTAAGCTGTGTAGTCAGAATGGAGGTGTGCGAAGTCACAGAATGGAGGTGTGTGAAGTCATTTTATGGAGCTGTGTGAAGTCAGAATGGAGGTGTGTGAAGTCACAGAATGGAGGTGTGTGAACTCAGAATGGAGGTGTGTGAAGCCACAGAATCTAGGTGTGTGAAGTCATAGAATGGAGGTGTGTGAATTCATAGAATGGAGGTGTGTGAAGTCATAATGGAGGCGTGTGAAGTCACAGAATTAAGGTGTGTGAAGTCACAGAATGGAGGTGTGTGAAGTCATAGAATGGAGGTGTGTGAAGTCAGAACGGAGGTGTGTGAACTCAGATTGGAGGTGTGGGAAGTCAGAGTGGAGGTGTGTGAAGTTATAGAATGGAGGTGTGTGATGTCACAGAATGGAGGGGTGTGAAGTCAAAGACTGGAGGTGTGTGAAGTCATAGAATGGAGGTGTGTGAACTCATAGAATGGCGGTGTGTGAAGTCATAGAATGGAGGTGTGTGAAGTCACAGAATGAAGGTGCGTTAAGTCACAGAATGGAGGTTTGTGAACTCAGAATGGAGGTGTGTGAAATCAAAATGGAGGTGTGTGAAGTCATAGAATGGAGGTGTGTGAATTCACAATGCATTTGTGTGAACTCATAGAATGGAGGTTTGTGAAGTCACAATGTAGGTGTGTGAAGTCACAGAATGGAGGTGTGTGAAGTCATAGAATTGAGGTGTGTGCAGTCAAAGAATGGAGGTGTGTGAAGTCATCGAATGGAGGTGTGGGAAGTCATGGAATGGAGGTGTGTAAAGTCACAGAATGGAGGTGTGTGAAGTCAGAATGGAGTTGTGTGAAGTCATAGAATGGAGGTGTGTGAAGTCAGAATGGAGGTGTGTGAAGTCATAGAATGGAGATGTGTGAAGTCAGAATGGAGGTGTGTGAACTCATATAATGGAGGTGTGTGAAGTCACAATGGAGGTGTGTGAAGTCATAGAATGGAGGTGTGTGAAGTCACAGAATGGAGGTGTGTGAAGTCATAGAATGGAGCTGTGTGAAGTCAGATTGGAGGTGTGTGAACTCACAAAATGGAGGTGTGTGAACTCAGAATGGAGGTGTGTGAAGTCACAGAATGGAGGTGTGTGAAGTCATAGAATGGAGGTGTGTGAAGTCATAGAATGGGGGTGTGTGAAGTCATAGAATGGAGGTGTGTGAAATCACAGAATGGAGGTGTATGAAGTCAAAATGGAGGTTTGTGAAGTCATAGAATTTAGGTGTGTGAAGTCATAGAATGGAGGAGTGTGAAGTCACAGAATGGAGGTGTGTGAAGTCACAGAATGGAGGTGTGTGAAGTCATAGAATGGAGGTGTGTGAAGTCATAGAATGGAGGTGTGTGAAATCATAGAATGGAGTTGTGTTCAGTCACAGAATTGAGGTGTGTGAAGTCAGAATGGAGGTGTGTGAAGTCAAAATGGAGGTGTGTGAAGTCATAGAATGGAGGTGTGTGAATTCACAATGCATTTGTGTGAACTCATAGAATGGAGGTTTGTGAAGTCACAATGTAGGTGTGTGAAGTCACAGAATGGAGGGTGTGTGAAGTCATAGAATGGAGGTGTGTGAAGTCAAAGAATGGAGGTGTGTGAAGTCATAGAATGGAGGTTTGTGAAGTCATAGAATTTAGGTGTGTGAAGTCATAGAATGGAGGTGTGTGAAGTCACAGAATGGAGGTGTATGAAATCACAAAATGGAGGTGTGTGAACTCAGAATTGAGGTGTGTGAAGTAACAGAATGGAGGTGTGTGAAGTCATAGAATGGAGGTGTGTGAAGTTATAGAATGGAGGTCTGTGAAGTCACAGAATGGAGGTGTTTGACGTCAGAGAATGGAGGTATGTGAAATCAGAATGGAGGTGTGTGAAGTCACAGAATGGAGGTGTGTGAAGTCAGAATAGGTATGTGCGAAGTCATAGAATGGAGCTGTGTGAAGTCAGAATGGAGCTGTGTGAAGTCATAGAATGGAGGTGAGTGAAGCCAGAATGGCGGTGTGTGAACTCATAGAATGATGGTGTGTGAAGACACAATGGAGGTGTGTGAAGTCATAGAATGGAGGTATTTGAAGTCACAGGATGGAAGTGTGTGAAGTCATAAAATGGAGGTGTGTGAAGTAAGATTGGAGGTGTGTGAAGTCGTAGAATGGAGTTGTGTCAACTCAGAAAGGAGGTGTGTGAAGTCATAGAATGGAGGTGTGTGAAGTCATAGAATGGAGGTGTGTGAAATCATAGAATGGAGTTGTGTTCAGTCACAGAATTGAGGTGTTGTGAAGTCAGAATGGAGGTGTGTGAAGTCAAAATGGAGGTGTGTGAAGACATAGAATGGAGGTGTGTGAATTCACAATGCATTTGTGTGAACTCATAGAATGGAGGTCTGTGAAGTCACAATGTAGGTGTGTGAAATCACAGAATGGAGGTGTGTGAAGTCATAGAATGGAGGTGTGTGAAGTCACATAATGGAGGTGTGTAAAGTCATATAATGGAGGTGTGTGAAGTCACAGAATGGAGGTGTGTGAAGTCAGAATGGAGTTGTGTGAAGTCATAGAATGGAGGTGTGTGAAGTCATAGAATGGAGGTGTGTGAAATGATAGAATGGAGTTGTATTCAGTCACAGAATTGAGGTGTGTGAAGTCAGAATGGAGGTGTGTGAAGTCAAAATGGAGGTGTGTGAAGTCACAGAATGGAGGTGTGTGAAGTCATAAAATGGAGGTGTGTGAAGTCAGATTGGAGGTGTGTGAAGTCGTAGAATGGAGGTGTGTCAACTCAGAAAGGAGGTGTGTGAAGTCATAGAATGGAGGTGTGTGAAGTCATAGAATGGAGGTGTGTGAAATGATAGAATGGAGTTGTATTCAGTCACAGAATTGAGGTGTGTGAAGTCAGAATGGAGGTGTGTGAAGTCAAAATGGAGGTGTGTGAAGTCACAGAATGGAGGTGTGTGAAGTCAGAATGGAGTTCTGTGAAGTCATAGAATGGAGGTGTGTGAAGTCAGAATGGAGGTGTTGAAGTCATAGAATGGAGGTGTGTGAAGTCAGAATGGAGGTGTGTGAACTCATAGAATGGAGGTGTGTGAAGTCACAATGGAGGTGTGTGAAGTCATAGAATGGAGGTGTGTGAAGTCACAGAATGGAGGTGTGTGAAGTCATAGAATGGAGCTGTGTGAAGTCAGATTGGAGGTGTGTGAAGTCACAGAATGGAGGTGTGTGAACTCAGAATGGAGGTGTGTGAAGTCACAGAATGGAGGTGTGTGAAGTCATAGAATGGAGGTGTGTGAAGTCATAGAATGGATGTGTGTGAAGTCATAATGGAGGTGTGTGAAGTCACAGAATTGAGGTGTGTGAAGTCACAGTATGGAGGTGTGTGAAGTCATAGAATGGAGGTGTGTGAAGTCATAGAATGGAGTGTGTGAAATCATAGAATGGATGTTTGTTAAGAAAGAATGAAGGTGTGTTAAGTCATAGAATGGAGGTGTGTGAAGCACAGAATGGAGGTGTGTGAAGTCATAGAATGGAGCTGTGTGAAGTCAGAATGGAGGTGTGTGAAGTCACAGAATGGAGGTGTGCGAACTCAGAAGGGAGGTGTGTGAAGTCACAGAATGGAGGTGTGTTAAGTCACAGAACGGAGGTGTTTGAACTCAGAATGGAGGTGTGTGAAGTCACAGAATGGAGGTGTGTAAAGTCATAGAATGGAGGTATTTGAAGTCACAGAATGGAAGTGTGTGAATTCATAAAATGGAGGTGTGTGAAGTCAGATTGGAGGTGTGTGAAGTCGTAGAATGGAGGTGTGTCAACTCAGAAAGGAGGTGTGTGAAGTCATAGAATGGAGGTGTGTGAAGTCATAGAATGGAGGTGTGTGAAATCATAGAATGGAGTTGTGTTCAGTCACAGAATTGAGGGTGTGCGAAGTCAGAATGGAGGTGTGTGAAGTCAAAATAGAGGTGTGTGAAGTCATAGAATGGAGGTGGTGAATTCACAATGCATTTGTGTGAACTCATAGAATGGAGGTCTGTGAAGTCACAATGTAGGTGTGTGAAATCACAGAATGGAGGTGTGTGAAGTCATAGAATGGAGGTGTGTGAAGTCACATAATGGAGGTGTGTAAAGTCATATATTGGAGGTGTGTGAAGTCACAGAATGGAGGTGTGTGAAGTCAGAATGGAGTTGTGTGAAGTCATAGAATGGAGGTGTGCGAAGTCAGAATGGAGGTGTTGAAGTCATAGAATGGAGGTGTGTGAAGTCAGAATGGAGGTGTGTGAACTCATAGAATGGAGGTGTGTGAAGTCACAATGGACGTGTGTGAAGTCATAGAATGGAGGTGTGTGAAGTCACAGAATGGAGTTGTGTGAAGTCATAGAATTGAGCTGTGTGAAGTCAGATTGGAGGTGTGTGAAGTCACAGAATGGAGGTGTGTGAACTCAGAATGGAGGTGTGTGAAGTCACAGAATGGAGGTGTGTGAAGTCATAGAATGGAGGTTTGTGAAGTCATAGAATGGATGTGTGTGAAGTCATAATGGAGGTGTGTGAAGTCACAGAATTGAGGTGTGTGAAGTCACAGAATGGAGATGTGTGAAGTCATAGAATGGAGGTGTGTGAAGTCATAGAATGGAGGTGTGTGAAGTCATAGAATGGATGTTTGTTAAGTAAGAATTAATGTGTGTTAAGTCATAGAATGGAGGTGTGTGAAGGCACAGAATGGTGGTGTGTGAAGTCATAGAATGGAGCTGTGTGAAGTCAGAATGGAGGTGTATGAAGTCACAGAATGGAGGTGTGCGAACTCAGAAGGGAAGTGTGTGAAGTCACAGAATGGAGGTGTGTTAAGTCACAGAACGGAGGTGTTTGAACTCAGAATGGAGTTGTGTGAAGTCACAGAATGGAGCTGTGTGAAGTCATAGAATGGAGGTGTGTGAAATCATAGAATGGAGGTGTGGGAAGTCAGAGAATGGAGCTGTGTGAAGTCAGAATGGAGGTGTGCGAAGTCACAGAATGGAGGTGTGTGAAGTCATTTTATGGAGCTGTGTGAAGTCAGAATGGAGGTGTGTGAAGTCACAGAATGGAGGTGTGTGAACTCAGAATGGAGGTGTGTGAAGTCACAGAATCTAGGTGTGTGAAGTCATAGAATGGAGGTGTGTGAAATCATAGAATGGAGGTGTATGAAGTCATAATGGAGGCGTGTGAAGTCACAGAATTAAGGTGTGTGAAGTCACAGAATGGAGGTGTGTGAAGTCACAGAATGGAGGTGTGTGAAGTCAGAACGGAGGTGTGTGAACTCAGATTGGAGGTGTGGGAGGTCACAATGGAGGTGTGTGAAGTTATAGAATGGAGGTGTGTGAAGTCACAGAATGGAGGGGTGTGAAGTCAAAGCCTGGAGGTGTGTGAAGTCATAGAATGGAGGTGTGTGAATTCATAGAATGGAGGTTGTGTGAAGTCATAGAATGGAGGTGTGTGAAGTCACAGAATGGAGGTCTGTGAAGTCATAGAATGGAGCTGTGTGAAGTCAGATTGGAGGTGTGTGAAATCACAGAATGGAGGTGTGTGAACTCAGAATGGAGGTGTGTGAAGTCACAGAATGGAGCTGTGTGAAGTCATAGAATGGAGGTGTGTGAAATCATAGAATGGAGGTGTGGGAAGTCAGAGAATGGAGCTGTGTGAAGTCAGAATGGAGGTGTGCGAAGTCACAGAATGGAGGTGTGTGAAGTCATAGAATGGAGGTGTGGGAAGTCGTAGAATGGAGGTGTGTGAAGTCATAACGGAGGTGTGTGAAGTCACAGAATTGTGGTGTGTGAAGTCACAGAATGGAGGTGTGTGAAGTCATAGAATGGAGGTGTGTGAAGTCATAGAATGGAGGTGTGTGAAGTCATAGAATGGATGTTTGTTAAGTAAGAATGAAGGTGTGTTAAGTCATAGAATGGAGATGTGTGAAGGCACAGAATGGAGGTGTGTGAAGTCATAGAATGGAGCTGTGTGAAGTCAGAATGGAGGTGTGTGAAGTCACAGAATGGAGGTGTGCGAACTCAGAATGGAGGTGTGTGAAGTCACAGAATGGAGGTGTGTTAAGTCACAGAACGGAGGTGTTTTGAACTCAGAATGGAGGTGTGTGAAGTCACAGAATGGAGCTGTGTGAAGTCATAGAATGGAGGTGTGTGAAATCATAGAATGGAGGTGTGGGAAGTCAGAGAATTAAGCTGTGTAGTCAGAATGGAGGTGTGCGAAGTCACAGAATGGAGGTGTGTGAAGTCATTTTATGGAGCTGTGTGAAGTCAGAATGGAGGTGTGTGAAGTCACGGAATGGAGGTGTGTGAACTCAGAATGGAGGTGTGTGAAGCCACAGAATCTAGGTGTGTGAAGTCATAGAATGGAGGTGTGTGAAGTCATAGAATGGAGGTGTGTGAAGTCATAATGGAGGCGTGTGAAGTCACAGAATTAAGGTGTGTGAAGTCACAGAATGGAGGTGTGTGATGTCATAGAATGGAGGTGTGTGAAGTCAGAACGGAGGTGTGTGAACTCAGATTGGAGTGTGGGAAGTCAGAGTGGAGGTGTGTGAAGTTATAGAATGGAGGTGTGTGATGTCACAGAATGGAGGGGTGTGAAGTCAAAGACTGGAGGTGTGTGAAGTCATAGAATGGAGGTGTGTGAACTCATAGAATGGCGGTGTGTGAAGTCATAGAATGGAGGTGTGTTGAAGTCACAGAATGAAGGTGCGTTAAGTCACAGAATGGAGGTTTGTGAACTCAGAATGGAGGTGTGTGAAGTCACAGAATGGAGGTGTGGGAAGTCATAGAATGGAGTTGTGTGAAGTCACAGAATGGAGGTTTGTGAATTAATAGAATGGAGGTGTGAGAAATCATAGAATGGAGGTGTGTGAAGTCACAGAATGGAGGTGTGTGAAGTCACAGAATGGAGGTGTGTGAAGTCACAGAATGGAGGTGTGTGAACTCACAATGGAGGTGTGTGAAGTCAAAGAATGGAGGTATGTGAAGTCATAGAATGGAATTGTGTGAAGTCATAGAATGGAGGTGTGTGAAGTAAAACAATAAAGGTGTGTGAAGTCACAGAATGGAGGTCTGTGAAGTCATGGAATGGAGGTGTGTTAAGTCAAAGAATGGAGGTGTGTGAACTCAGAGAATGAAGGTGTGTGAACTCACAATGGAATTGTGTGAAGTCATAGAATGGAGGTGTGTGAAGCCATAGAATGGATGTGTGTGAAGTCATAATGGAGATGCGTGAAGTCACAGAATTGAGGTGTGTGAAGTCACAGAATGGAAGTGTGTGAAGTCATACAATGGAGGTGTGTGAAGTCATAGAATGGAGGTGTGTGAAGTCATAGAATGGATGTTTGTTAAGTAAGAATGAAGGTGTGTTAAGTCATAGAATGGAGGTGTGTGAAGGCACAGAATGGAGGTGTGTGAAGTCATAGAATGGAGCTGTGTGAAGTCAGAATGGAGGTGTGTGAATTCACAGAATGGAGGTGTGCGAACTCAGAAGGGAGGTGTGTGAAGTCACAGAATGGAGGTGTGTAAAGTCACAGAACGGAGGTGTTTGAACCCAGAATGGAGGTGTGTGAAGTCACAGAATGGAGCTGTGTGAAGTCATAGAATGGAGGTGTGTGAAATCATAGAATGGACGTGTGGGAAGTCAGAGAATGGAGGTGTGTGAAGTCAGAATGGAGGTGTGCGAAGTCACAGAATGGAGGTGTGTGAAGTCATTTTATGGAGCTGTGTGAAGTCAGAATGGAGGTGTGTGAAGTCACAGAATGGAGGTGTGTGAAGTCATAGAATGGAGGTTTGTGAAGTCATAGAATTTAGGTGTGTGAAGTCATAGAATGGAGGTGTGTGAAGTCACAGAATGGAGGTGTATGAAATCACAAAATGGAGGTGTGTGAACTCAGAATTGAGGTGTGTGAAGTAACAGAATGGAGGTGTGTGAAGTCATAGAATGGAGGTGTGTGAAGTCAGATTCGAGGTGTGTGAAGTCATAGAATGGAGGTGTGTGAAGTCATAGAATGGAGGTGTGTGAAATCATAGAATGGAGTTGTGTTCAGTCACAGAATTGAGGTGTGTGAAGTCAGAATGGAGGTGTGTGAAGTCAAAATGGAGGTGTGTGAAGTCATAGAATGGAGGTGTGTGAATTCACAATGCATTAGTGTGAACTCATAGAATGGAGGTTTCTGAAGTCACAATGTAGGTGTGTGAAGTCACAGAATGGAGCTGTGTGAAGTCATAGAATGGAGGTGTGTGAAATCATAGAATGGACGTGTGGGAAGTCAGAGAATGGAGGTGTGTGAAGTCAGAATGGAGGTGTGCGAAGTCACAGAATGGAGGTGTGCGAAGTCATTTTATGGAGCTGTGTGAAGTCAGAATGGAGGTGTGTGAAGTCACAGAATGGAGGTGTGTGAAGTCATAGAATGGAGGTTTGTGAAGTCATAGAATTTAGGTGTGTGAAGTCATAGAATGGAGGTGTGTGAAGTCACAGAATGGAGGTGTATGAAATCACAAAATGGAGGTGTGTGAACTCAGAATTGAGGTGTGTGAAGTAACAGAATGGAGGTGTGTGAAGTCATAGAATGGAGGTGTGTGAAGTCAGATTCGAGGTGTGTGAAGTCATAGAATGGAGGTGTGTGAAGTCATAGAATGGAGGTGTGTGAAATCATAGAATGGAGTTGTGTTCAGTCACAGAATTGAGGTGTGTGAAGTCAGAATGGAGGTGTGTGAAGTCAAAATGGAGGTGTGTGAAGTCATAGAATGGAGGTGTGTGAATTCACAATGCATTAGTGTGAACTCATAGAATGGAGGTTTCTGAAGTCACAATGTAGGTGTGTGAAGTCACAGAATGGAGGTGTGTGAAGTCATAGAATGGAGGTGTGTGAAGTCAAAGAATGGAGATGTGTGAAGTCATAGAATGGAGTTTTGTGAAGTCATAGGATTTAGGTGTGTGAAGTCATAGAATGGAGGTGTGTGAAGTCACAGAATGGAGGTGTATGAAATCACAAAATGGAGGTGTGTGAACTCAGAATTGAGGTGTGTGAAGTAACAGAATGGAGGTGTGTGAAGTCATAGAATGGAGGTGTGTGAAGTTATAGAATGGATGTCTGTGAAGTCACAGAATGGAGGTGTGTGAAATCAGAATGGAGGTGTGTGAAGTCACAGAATGGAGGTGTGTGAAGTCAGAATAGATGTGTGCGAAGTCATAGAATGGAGCTGTGTGAAGTCAGAATGGAGCTGTGTGAAGTCATAGAATTGAGGTGAGTGAAGCCAGAATGGCGGTGTGTGAACTCATAGAATGATGGTGTGTGAAGACACAATGGAGGTGTGTGAAGTCATAGAATGGAGGTATTTGAAGTCACAGAATGGAAGTGTGTGAAGTCATAAAATGGAGGTGTGTGAAGTCAGATTGGAGGTGTGTGAAGTCGTAGAATGGAGGTGTGTCAACTCAGAAAGGAGGTGTGTGAAGTCATAGAATGGAGTTGTGTTCAGTCACAGAATTGAGGTGTGTGAAGACAGAATGGAGGTGTGTGAAGTCAAAATGGAGGTGTGTGAAGTCATAGAATGGAGGTGTGTGAATTCACAATGCATTTCTGTGAACTCATAGAATGGAGGTCTGTGAAGTCCAAATGTAGGTGTGTGAAATCACAGAATGGAGGTGTGTGAAGTCATAGAATGGAGGTGTGTGAAGTCACAGAATGGAGGTGTGTGAAGTCCTAGAATGGAGGTTTGTGAAGTCATAGAATTTAGGTGTGTGAAGTCATAGAATGGAGGTGTGTGAAGTCACAGAATGGAGGTGTGTGAAATCACAAAATGGAGGTGTGTGAACTCAGAATTGAGGTGTGTGAAGTAACAGAATGGAGGTGTGTGAAGTCATAGAATGGAGGTGTGTGAAGTCAGATTGGAGGTGTGTGAAGTCATAGAATGGAGGTGTGTGAAGTCATAGAATGGAGGTGTGTGAAATCATAGAATGGAGTTGTGTTCAGTCACAGAATTGACGTGTGTGAAGTCAGAATGGAGGTGTGTGAAGTCAAAATGGAGGTGTGTGAAGTCATAGAATGGAGGTGTGTGAATTCACAATGCATTTGTGTGAACTCATAGAATGGAGGTCTGTGAAGTCACAATGTAGGTGTGTGAAGTCACAGAATGGAGGTGTGTGAAGTCATAGAATGGAAGTGTGTGAAGTCAAAGAATGGAGGTGTGTGAAGTCATAGAATGGAGGTTTGTGAAGTCATAGAATTTAGGGGTGTGAAGTCATAGAATGGAGGTGTGTGAAGTCACAGAATGGAGGTGTATGAAATCACAAAATGGAGGTGTGTGAACTCAGAATTGAGGTGTGTGAAGTAACAGAATGGAGGTGTGTGAAGTCATAGAATGGAGGTGTGTGAAGTTATAGAATGGAGGTCTGTGAAGTCACAGAATGGAGGTGTTTGACGTCAGAGAATGGAGGTGTGTGAAATCAGAATGGAGGTGTGTGAAGTCACAGAATGGAGGTGTGTGAAGTCAGAATAGATGTGTGCGAAGTCATAGAATGGAGCTGTGTGAAGTCAGAATGGAGCTGTGTGAAGTCATAGAATGGAGGTGAGTGAAGCCAGAATGGCGGTGTGTGAACTCATAGAATGATGGTGTGTGAAGACACAATGGAGGTGTGTGAAGTCATAGAATGGAGGTATTTGAAGTCACAGAATGGAAGTGTGTGAAGTCATAAAATGGAGGTGTGTGAAGTCAGATTGGAGGTGTGTGAAGTCGTAGAATGGAGGTGTGTCAACTCAGAAAGGAGGTGTGTGAAGTCATAGAATGGAGGTGTGTGAAGTCATAGAATGGAGGTGTGTGAAATCATAGAATGGAGTTGTGTTCAGTCACAGAATTGAGGTGTGTGAAGTCAGAATGGAGGTGTGTGAAGTCAAAATGGAGGTGTGTGAAGTCATAGAATGGAGGTGTGTGAATTCACAATGCATTTGTGTGAACTCATAGAATGGAGGTCTTTGAAGTCACAATGTAGATGTGTGAAATCACAGAATGGAGGTGTGTGAAGTCATAGAATGGAGGTGTGTGAAGACACAGAATGGAGGTGTGTAAAGTCATATAATGGAGGTGTGTGAAGTCACAGAATGGAGGTGTGTGAAGTCAGAATGGAGTTGTGTGAAGTCATAGAATGGAGGTGTGTGAAGTCAGAATGGAGGTGTTGAAGTCATAGAATGGAGGTGTGTGAAGTCAGAATGGAGGTGTGTGAACTCATAGAATGGAGGTGTGTGAAGTCATAGAATGGATGTTTGTTAAGTAAGAATGAAGGTGTGTTAAGTCATAGAATGGAGGTGTGTGAAGGCACAGAATGGAGCTGTGTGAAGTCATAGAATGGAGCTGTGTGAAGTCAGAATGGAGCTGTGTGAAGTCATAGAATGGAGGTGAGTGAAGCCAGAATGGCGGTGTGTGAACTCATAGAATGATGGTTTGTGAAGACACAATGGAGGTGTGTGAAGTCATAGAATGGAGGTATTTGAAGTCACAGAATGGAAGTGTGTGAAGTCATAAAATGGAGGTGTGTAAAGTCATATAATGGAGGTGTGTGAAGTCACAGAATGGAGGTGTGTGAAGTCAGAATGGAGGTGTGTGAAGTGAGAATGGAGGTGTGTGAAGTCATAGAATGGAGGTATGTGAATTCACAATGCATTTGTGTGAACTCATAGAATGGAGGTCTGTGAAGTCACAATGTAGGTGTGTGAAATCACAGAATGGAGGTGTGTGAAGTCATAGAATGGAGGTGTGTGAAGTCACAGAATGGAGGTGTGTAAAGTCATATAATGGAGGTGTGTGAAGTCACAGAATGGAGGTGTGTGAAGTCAGAATGGAGGTGTTGAAGTCATAGAATGGAGGTGTGTGAAGTCAGAATGGAGGTGTGTGAACTCATAGAATGTAGGTGTGTGAAGTCACAATGGAGGTGTGTGAAGTCATAGAATGGAGGTGTGTGAAGTCATAAAATGGAGGTTTGTGAAGTCACAGAATGGAGGTGTGTGAAGTCATCGAATGGAGCTGTGTGAAGTCAGATTGGAGGTGTGTGAAGTCACAGAATGGAGGTGTGTGAACTCAGAATGGAGGTGTGTGAAGTCACAGAATGGAGGTGTTTGAAGTCATAGAACGGAGGTGTGTGAAGTCATAGAATGGATGTGTGTGAACTCAGCATGGAGGTGTGTGAAGTCACAGAATGGAGGTGTGTGAAGTCAGAATAGATGTGTGCGAAGTCATAGAATGGAGCTGTGTGAAGTCAGAATGGAGCTGTGTGAAGTCATAGAATGGAGGTGAGTGAAGCCAGAATGGGGGTGTGTGAACTCATAGAATGATGGTGTGTGAAGACACAATGGAGGTGTGTGAAGTCATAGAATGGAGGTATTTGAAGTCACAGAATGGAAGTGTGTGAAGTCATAAAATGGAGGTGTGTGAAGTCAGATTGGAGGTGTGTGAAGTCGTAGAATGGAGGTGTGTCAACTCAGAAAGGAGGTGTGTGAAGTCATAGAATGGAGGTGTGTGAAGTCATAGAATGGAGGTGTGTGAAATGATAGAATGGAGTTGTATTCAGTCACAGAATTGAGGTGTGTGAAGTCAGAATGGAGGTGTGTGAAGTCAAAATGGAGGTGTGTGAAGTCACAGAATGGAGGTGTGTGAAGTCAGAATGGAGTTCTGTGAAGTCATAGAATGGAGGTGTGTGAAG
Organism: Megascapheus bottae; assembly: GCA_024803745.1. Lineage (NCBI taxonomy): Eukaryota > Metazoa > Chordata > Mammalia > Rodentia > Geomyidae > Megascapheus > Megascapheus bottae. Next base: position 115,060 of record JANJXV010001406.1, on the reverse strand, counting down.
TCAGAATGGAGGTGTTGAAGTCATAGAATGGAGGTGTGTGAAGTCAGAATGGAGGTGTGTGAACTCATAGAATGGAGGTGTGTGAAGTCACAATGGAGGTGTGTGAAGTCATAGAATGGAGGTGTGTGAAGTCACAGAATGGAGGTGTGTGAAGTCATAGAATGGAGCTGTGTGAAGTCAGATTGGAGGTGTGTGAAGTCACAGAATGGAGGTGTGTGAACTCAGAATGGAGGTGTGTGAAGTCACAGAATGGAGGTGTGTGAAGTCATAGAATGGAGGTGTGTGAAGTCATAGAATGGATGTGTGTGAAGTCATAATGGAGGTGTGTGAAGTCACAGAATTGAGGTGTGTGAAGTCACAGTATGGAGGTGTGTGAAGTCATAAAATGGAGGTGTGTGAAGTCATAGAATGGAGGTGTGTGAAGTCATAGAATGGATGTTTGTTAAGTAAGAATGAAGGTGTGTTAAGTCATAGAATGGAGGTGTGTGAAGGCACAGAATGGAGCTGTGTGAAGTCATAGAATGGAGCTGTGTGAAGTCAGAATGGAGCTTTGTGAAGTCATAGAAGGGAGGTGAGTGAAGCCAGAATGGCGGTGTGTGAACTCATAGAATGATGGTTTGTGACGACAAAATGGAGGTGTGTGAAGTCATAGAATGGAGGTATTTGAAGTCACAGAATGGAAGTGTGTGAAGTCATAAAATGGAGGTGTGTAAAGTCATATAATGGAGGTGTGTGAAGTCACAGAATGGAGGTGTGTGAAGTCAGAATGGTGGTGTTGAAGTCATAGAATGGAGGTGTGTGAAGTCAGAATGGAGGTGTGTGAACTCATAGAATGTAGGTGTGTGAAGTCACAATGGAGGTGTGTGAAGTCATAGAATGGAGGTGTGTGAAGTCATAAAATGGAGGTTTGTGAAGTCACAGAATGGAGGTGTGTGAAGTCATCGAATGGAGCTGTGTGAAGTCAGATTGGAGGTGTGTGAAGTCACAGAATGGAGGTGTGTGAACTCAGAATGGAGGTGTGTGAAGTCACAGAATTTAGGTGTTTGAAGTCATAGAATGGAGGTGTGTGAAGTCATAGAATGGATGTGTGTGAACTCAGCATGGAGGAGTGAGAAGTCACAGAATGGAGGTGTTTGAAGTCATAGAATGGAGGTGTGTGAAGTCATAGAATGGATGTGTGTGAAGGCACAGAATGGAGGTGTGTGAAGTCATAGAATGGAGGTGTGTGAAGTCGTAGAATGGAGGTGTGTGAAGTCATAACGGAGGTGTGTGAAGTCACAGAATTGTGGTGTGTGAAGTCACAGAATGGAGGTGTGTGAAGTCATAGAATGGAGGTGTGTGAAGTCGTAGAATGGAGGTGTGTGAAGTCATAACGGAGGTGTGTGAAGTCACAGAATTGTGGTGTGTGAAGTCACAGAATGGAGGTGTGTGAAGTCATAGAATGGAGGTGTGTGAAGTCATAGAATGGAGGTGTGTGAAGTCATAGAATGGATGTTTGTTAAGTAAGAATGAAGGTGTGTTAAGTCATAGAATGGAGATGTGTGAAGGCACAGAATGGAGGTGTGTGAAGTCATAGAATGGAGCTGTGTGAAGTCAGAATGGAGGTGTGTGAAGTCACAGAATGGAGGTGTGCGAACTCAGAATGGAGGTGTGTGAAGTCACAGAATGGAGGTGTGTTAAGTCACAGAACGGAGGTGTTTGAACTCAGAATGGAGGTGTGTGAAGTCACAGAATGGAGCTGTGTGAAGTCATAGAATGGAGGTGTGTGAAATCATAGAATGGAGGTGTGGGAAGTCAGAGAATTAAGCTGTGTAGTCAGAATGGAGGTGTGCGAAGTCACAGAATGGAGGTGTGTGAAGTCATTTTATGGAGCTGTGTGAAGTCAGAATGGAGGTGTGTGAAGTCACAGAATGGAGGTGTGTGAACTCAGAATGGAGGTGTGTGAAGCCACAGAATCTAGGTGTGTGAAGTCATAGAATGGAGGTGTGTGAAGTCATAGAATGGAGGTGTGTGAAGTCATAATGGAGGCGTGTGAAGTCACAGAATTAAGGTGTGTGAAGTCACAGAATGGAGGTGTGTGAAGTCATAGAATGGAGGTGTGTGAAGTCAGAACGGAGGTGTGTGAACTCAGATTGGAGGTGTGGGAAGTCAGAGTGGAGGTGTGTGAAGTTATAGAATGGAGGTGTGTGATGTCACAGAATGGAGGGGTGTGAAGTCAAAGACTGGAGGTGTGTGAAGTCATAGAATGGAGGTGTGTGAACTCATAGAATGGCGGTGTGTGAAGTCATAGAATGGAGGTGTGTGAAGTCACAGAATGAAGGTGCGTTAAGTCACAGAATGGAGGTTTGTGAACTCAGAATGGAGGTGTGTGAAGTCACAGAATGGAGGTGTGGGAAGTCATAGAATGGAGTTGTGTGAAGTCACAGAATGGAGGTTTGTGAATTAATAGAATGGAGGTGTGAGAAATCATAGAATGGAGGTGTGTGAAGTCACAGAATGGAGGTGTGTGAAGTCACAGAATGGAGGTGTGTGAAGTCACAGAATGGAGGTGTGTAAACTCACAATGGAGGTGTGTGAAGTCAAAGAATGGAGGTATGTGAAGTCATAGAATGGAATTGTGTGAAGTCATAGAATGGAGGTGTGTGAAGTAAAACAATAAAGGTGTGTGAAGTCACAGAATGGAGGTCTGTGAAGTCATGGAATGGAGGTGTGTTAAGTCAAAGAATGGAGGTGTGTGAACTCAGAGAATGAAGGTGTGTGAACTCACAATGGAATTGTGTGAAGTCATAGAATGGAGGTGTGTGAAGCCATAGAATGGATGTGTGTGAAGTCATAATGGAGATGCGTGAAGTCACAGAATTGAGGTGTGTGAAGTCACAGAATGGAAGTGTGTGAAGTCATACAATGGAGGTGTGTGAAGTCATAGAATGGAGGTGTGTGAAGTCATAGAATGGATGTTTGTTAAGTAAGAATGAAGGTGTGTTAAGTCATAGAATGGAGGTGTGTGAAGGCACAGAATGGAGGTGTGTGAAGTCATAGAATGGAGCTGTGTGAAGTCAGAATGGAGGTGTGTGAATTCACAGAATGGAGGTGTGCGAACTCAGAAGGGAGGTGTGTGAAGTCACAGAATGGAGGTGTGTTAAGTCACAGAACGGAGGTGTTTGAACCCAGAATGGAGGTGTGTGAAGTCACAGAATGGAGCTGTGTGAAGTCATAGAATGGAGGTGTGTGAAATCATAGAATGGACGTGTGGGAAGTCAGAGAATGGAGCTGTGTGAAGTCAGAATGGAGGTGTGCGAAGTCACAGAATGGAGGTGTGTGAAGTCATTTTATGGAGCTGTGTGAAGTCAGAATGGAGGTGTGTGAAGTCACAGAATGGAGGTGTGTGAAGTCATAGAATGGAGGTTTGTGAAGTCATAGAATTTAGGTGTGTGAAGTCATAGAATGGAGGTGTGTGAAGTCACAGAATGGAGGTGTATGAAATCACAAAATGGAGGTGTGTGAACTCAGAATTGAGGTGTGTGAAGTAACAGAATGGAGGTGTGTGAAGTCATAGAATGGAGGTGTGTGAAGTCAGATTCGAGGTGTGTGAAGTCATAGAATGGAGGTGTGTGAAGTCATAGAATGGAGGTGTGTGAAATCATAGAATGGAGTTGTGTTCAGTCACAGAATTGAGGTGTGTGAAGTCAGAATGGAGGTGTGTGAAGTCAAAATGGAGGTGTGTGAAGTCATAGAATGGAGGTGTGTGAATTCACAATGCATTAGTGTGAACTCATAGAATGGAGGTTTCTGAAGTCACAATGTAGGTGTGTGAAGTCACAGAATGGAGGTGTGTGAAGTCATAGAATGGAGGTGTGTGAAGTCAAAGAATGGAGGTGTGTGAAGTCATAGAATGGAGGTTTGTGAAGTGATAGGATTTAGGTGTGTGAAGTCATAGAATGGAGGTGTGTGAAGTCACAGAATGGAGGTGTGTGAAGTCAGAATAGATGTGTGCGAAGTCATAGAATGGAGCTGTGTGAAGTCAGAATGGAGCTGTGTGAAGTCATAGAATGGAGGTGAGTGAAGCCAGAATGGCGGTGTGTGAACTCATAGAATGATGGTGTGTGAAGACACAATGGAGGTGTGTGAAGTCATAGAATGGAGGTATTTGAAGTCACAGAATGGAAGTGTGTGAAGTCATAAAATGGAGGTGTGTGAAGTCAGATTGGAGGTGTGTGAAGTCGTAGAATGGAGGTGTGTCAACTCAGAAAGGAGGTGTGTGAAGTCATAGAATGGAGGTCTGTGAAGTCATAGAATGGAGGTGTGTGAAATCATAGAATGGAGTTGTGTTCAGTCACAGAATTGAGGTGTGTGAAGACAGAATGGAGGTGTGTGAAGTCAAAATGGAGGTGTGTGAAGTCATAGAATGGAGGTGTGTGAATTCACAATGCATTTCTCTGAACTCATAGAATGGAGGTCTGTGAAGTCCAAATGTAGGTGTGTGAAATCACAGAATGGAGGTGTGTGAAGTCATAGAATGGAGGTGTGTGAAGTCACAGAATGGAGGTGTGTGAAGTCCTAGAATGGAGGTTTGTGAAGTCATAGAATTTAGGTGTGTGAAGTCATAGAATGGAGGTGTGTGAAGTCACAGAATGGAGGTGTGTGAAATCACAAAATGGAGGTGTGTGAACTCAGAATTGAGGTGTGTGAAGTAACAGAATGGAGGTGTGTGAAGTCATAGAATGGAGGTGTGTGAAGTCAGATTGGAGGTGTGTGAAGTCATAGAATGGAGGTGTGTGAAGTCATAGAATGGAGGTGTGTGAAATCATAGAATGCAGTTGTGTTCAGTCACAGAATTGAGGTGTGTGAAGTCAGAATGGAGGTGTGTGAAGTCAAAATGGAGGTGTGTGAAGTCATAGAATGGAGGTGTGTGAATTCACAATGCATTTGTGTGAACTCATAGAATGGAGGTTTGTGAAGTCACAATGTAGGTGTGTGAAGTCACAAAATGGAGGTGTGTGAAGTCATAGAATGAAGGTGTGTGAAGTCAAAGAATGGAGGTGTGTGAAGTCATAGAATGGAGGTTTGTGAAGTCATAGATTTTAGGTGTGTGAAGTCATAGAATGGAGGTGTGTGAAGTCACAGAATGGAGGTGTATGAAATCACAAAATGGAGGTGTGTGAACTCAGAATTGAGGTGTGTTAAGTAACAGAATGGAGGTGTGTAAAGTCATAGAATGGAGGTGTGTGAAGTTATAGAATGGAGGTCTGTGAAGTCACAGAATGGAGGTGTTTCACGTCAGAGAATGGAGGTGTGTGAAATCAGAAGGGAGGTGTGTGAAGTCACAGAATGGAGGTGTGTGAAGTCAGAATAGATGTGTGCGAAGTCATAGAATGGAGCTGTGTGAAGTCAGAATGGAGCTGTGTGAAGTCATAGAATGGAGGTGAGTGAAGCCAGAATGGCGTTGTGTGAACTCATAGAATGATGGTGTGTGAAGACACAATGGAGGTGTGTGAAGTCATAGAATGGAGGTATTTGAAGTCACAGAATGGAAGTGTGTGAAGTCATAAAATGGAGGTGTGTGAAGTCAGATTGGAGGTGTGTGAAGTCGTAGAATGGAGGTGTGTCAACTCAGAAAGGAGGTGTGTGAAGTCATAGAATGGAGGTGTGTGAAGTCATAGAATGGAGGTGTGTGAAATCATAGAATGGAGTTGTGTTCAGTCACAGAATTGAGGTGTGTGAAGTCAGATTGGAGGTGTGTGAAGTCAAATTGGAGGTGTGTGAAGTCATAGAATGGAGGTGTGTGAATTCACAATGCATTTGTGTGAACTCATAGAATGGAGGTCTGTGAAGTCACAATGTAGGTGGGTGAAATCACAGAATGGAGGTGTGTGAAGTCATAGAATGGAGGTGTGTGAAGTGACAGAATGGAGGTGTGTGAAGTCCTAGAATGGAGGTTTGTGAAGTCATAGAATTTAGGTGTGTGAAGTCATAGAATGGAGGTGTGTGAAGTCACAGAATGGAGGTGTATGAAATCACAAAATGGAGGTGTGTGAACTCAGAATTGAGGTGTGTGAAGTAACAGAATGGAGGTGTGTGAAGTCATAGAATGGAGGTGTGTGAAGTCAGATTGGAGGTGTGTGAAGTCATAGAATGGAGGTGTGTGAAGTCATAGAATGGAGGTGTGTGAAATCATAGAATGGAGTTGTGTTCAGTCACAGAATTGAGGTGTGTGAAGTCAGAATGGAGGTGTGTGAAGTCAAAATGGAGGTGTGTGAAGTCATAGAATGGAGGTGTGTGAATTCACAATGCATTTGTGTGAACTCATAGAATGGAGGTTTGTGAAGTCACAATGTAGGTGTGTGAAGTCACAGAATGGAGGTGTGTGAAGTTATAGAATGGAGGTGTGTGAAGTCAAAGAATGGAGGTGTGTGAAGTCATAGAATGGAAGTTTGTGAAGTCATAGAATTTAGGTGTGTGAAGTCATAGAATGGAGGTGTGTGAAGTCACAGAATGGAGGTGTATGAAATCACAAAATGGAGGTGTGTGAACTCAGAATTGAGGTGTGTGAAGTAACAGAATGGAGGTGTGTGAAGTCATAGAATGGAGGTGTGTGAAGTTATAGAATGGAGGTCTGTGAAGTCACAGAATGGAGGTGTTTGACGTCAGAGAATGGAGGTGTGTGAAATCAGAATGGAGGTGTGTGAAGTCACAGAATGGAGGTGTGTGAAGTCAGAATAGATGTGTGCGAAGTCATAGAATGGAGCTGTGTGAAGTCAGAATGGAGCTGTGTGAAGTCATAGAATGGAGGTGAGTGAAGCCAGAATGGCGGTGTGTGAACTCATAGAATGATGGTGTGTGAAGACACAATGGAGGCGTGTGAAGTCATAGAATGGAGGTATTTGAAGTCACAGAATGGAAGTGTGTGAAGTCATAAAATGGAGGTGTGTGAAGTCAGATTGGAGGTGTGTGAAGTCGTAGAATGGAGGTGTGTCAACTCAGAAAGGAGGTGTGTGAAGTCATAGAATGGAGGTGTGTGAAGTCATAGAATGGAGGTGTGTGAAATCATAGAATGGAGTTGTGTTCAGTCACAGAATTGAGGTGTGTGAAGTCAGAATGGAGGTGTGTGAAGTCAAAATGGAGGTGTGTGAAGTCATAGAATGGAGGTGTGTGAATTCACAATGCATTTGTGTGAACTCATAGAATGGAGGTCTGTGAAGTCACAATGTAGGTGTGTGAAGTCACAGAATGGAGGTGTGTGAAGTCATAGAATGGAGGTGTGTGAAGTCAAAGAATGGAGGTGTGTGAAGTCATAGAATGGAGGTTTGTGAAGTCATAGAATTTAGGTGTGTGAAGTCATACAATGGAGGTGTGTGAAGTCACAGAATGGAGGTGTATGAAATCACGAAATGGAGGTGTGTGAACTCAGAATTGAGGTGTGTGAAGTAACAGAATGGAGGTGTGTGAAGTCATAGAATGGAGGTGTGTGAAGTTATAGAATGGAGGTCTGTGAAGTCACAGAATGGAGGTGTTTGACGTCAGAGAATGGAGGTGTGTGAAATCAGAATGGAGGTGTGTGAAGTCACAGAATGGAGCTGTGTGAAGTCAGAATAGGTATGTGCGAAGTCATAGAATGGAGCTGTGTGAAGTCAGAATGGAGCTGTGTGAAGTCATAGAATGGAGGTGAGTGAAGCCAGAATGGCGGTGTGTGAACTCATAGAATGATGGTGTGTGAAGACACAATGGAGGTGTGTGAAGTCATAGAATGGAGGTATTTGAAGTCACAGGATGGAAGTGTGTGAAGTCATAAAATGGAGGTGTGTGAAGTAAGATTGGAGGTGTGTGAAGTCGTAGAATGGAGGTGTGTCAACTCAGAAAGGAGGTGTGTGAAGTCATAGAATGGAGGTGTGTGAAGTCATAGAATGGAGGTGTGTGAAATCATAGAATGGAGTTGTGTTCAGTCACAGAACTGAGGTGTGTGAAGTCAGAATGGAGGTGTGTGAAGTCAAAATGGAGGTGTGTGAAGACATAGAATGGAGGTGTGTGAATTCACAATGCATTTGTGTGAACTCATAGAATGGAGGTCTGTGAAGTCCAAATGTAGGTGTGTGAAATCACAGAATGGAGGTGTGTGAAGTCATAGAATGGAGGTGTGTGAAGTCACAGAATGGAGGTGTGTAAAGTCATATAATGGAGGTGTGTGAAGTCACAGAATGGAGGTGTGTGAAGTCAGAATGGAGTTGTGTGAAGTCATAGAATGGAGGTGTGTGAAGTCAGAATGGAGGTGTTGAAGTCATAGAATGGAGGTGTGTGAAGTCAGAATGGAGGTGTGTGAACTCATAGAATGGAGGTGTGTGAAGTCACAATGGAGGTGTGTGAAGTCATAGAATGGAGGTGTGTGAAGTCACAGAATGGAGGTGTGTGAAGTCATAGAATGGAGCTGTGTGAAGTCAGATTGGAGGTGTGTGAAGTCACAGAATGGAGGTGTGTGAACTCAGAATGGAGGTGTGTGAAGTCACAGAATGGAGGTGTGTGAAGTCATAGAATGGAGGTGTGTGAAGTCATAGAATGGATGTGTGTGAAGTCATAATGGAGGTGTGTGAAGTCACAGAATTGAGGTGTGTGAAGTCACAGTATGGAGGTGTGTGAAGTCATAGAATGGAGGTGTGTGAAGTCATAGAATGGAGTGTGTGAAATCATAGAATGGATGTTTGTTAAGTAAGAATGAAGGTGTGTTAAGTCATAGAATGGAGGTGTGTGAAGGCACAGAATGGAGGTGTGTGAAGTCATAGAATGGAGCTGTGTGAAGTCAGAATGGAGGTGTGTGAAGTCACAGAATGGAGGTGTGCGAACTCAGAAGGGAGGTGTGTGAAGTCACAGAATGGAGGTGTGTTAAGTCACAGAACGGAGGTGTTTGAACTCAGAATGGAGGTGTGTGAAGTCACAGAATGGAGGTGTATGAAATCACAAAATGGAGGTGTGTGAACTCAGAATTGAGGTGTGTGAAGTAACAGAATGGAGGTGTGTGAAGTCATAGAATGGAGGTGTGTGAAGTCAGATTGGAGGTGTGTGAAGTCATAGAATGGAGGTGTGTGAAGTCATAGAATGGAGGTGTGTGAAATCATAGAATGGAGTTGTGTTCAGTCACAGAATTGAGGTGTGTGAAGTCAGAATGGAGGTGTGTGAAGTCAAAATGGAGGTGTGTGAAGTCATAGAATGGAGGTGTGTGAATTCACAATGCATTTGTGTGAACTCATAGAATGGAGGTTTGTGAAGTCACAATGTAGGTGTGTGAAGTCACAGAATGGAGGTGTGTGAAGTCATAGAATGGAGGTGTGTGAAGTCAAAGAATGGAGGTGTGTGAAGTCATAGAATGGAAGTTTGTGAAGTCATAGAATTTAGGTGTGTGAAGTCATAGAATGGAGGTGTGTGAAGTCACAGAATGGAGGTGTATGAAATCACAAAATGGAGGTGTGTGAACTCAGAATTGAGGTGTGTGAAGTAACAGAATGGAGGTGTGTGAAGTCATAGAATGGAGGTGTGTGAAGTTATAGAATGGAGGTCTGTGAAGTCACAGAATGGAGGTGTTTGACGTCAGAGAATGGAGGTGTGTGAAATCAGAATGGAGGTGTGTGAAGTCACAGAATGGAGCTGTGTGAAGTCAGAATAGGTATGTGCGAAGTCATAGAATGGAGCTGTGTGAAGTCAGAATGGAGCTGTGTGAAGTCATAGAATGGAGGTGAGTGAAGCCAGAATGGCGGTGTGTGAACTCATAGAATGATGGTGTGTGAAGACACAATGGAGGTGTGTGAAGTCATAGAATGGAGGTATTTGAAGTCACAGGATGTAAGTGTGTGAAGTCATAAAATGGAGGTGTGTGAAGTAAGATTGGAGGTGTGTGAAGTCGTAGAATGGAGGTGTGTCAACTCAGAAAGGAGGTGTGTGAAGTCATAGAATGGAGGTGTGTGAAGTCATAGAATGGAGGTGTGTGAAATCATAGAATGGAGTTGTGTTCAGTCACAGAACTGAGGTGTGTGAAGTCAGAATGGAGGTGTGTGAAGTCAAAATGGAGGTGTGTGAAGACATAGAATGGAGGTGTGTGAATTCACAATGCATTTGTGTGAACTCATAGAATGGAGGTCTGTGAAGTCCAAATGTAGGTGTGTGAAATCACAGAATGGAGGTGTGTGAAGTCATAGAATGGAGGTGTGTGAAGTCACAGAATGGAGGTGTGTAAAGTCATATAATGGAGGTGTGTGAAGTCACAGAATGGAGGTGTGTGAAGTCAGAATGGAGTTGTGTGAAGTCATAGAATGGAGGTGTGTGAAGTCAGAATGGAGGTGTTGAAGTCATAGAATGGAGGTGTGTGAAGTCAGAATGGAGGTGTGTGAACTCATAGAATGGAGGTGTGTGAAGTCACAATGGAGGTGTGTGAAGTCATAGAATGGAGGTGTGTGAAGTCACAGAATGGAGGTGTGTGAAGTCATAGAATGGAGCTGTGTGAAGTCAGATTGGAGGTGTGTGAAGTCACAGAATGGAGGTGTGTGAACTCAGAATGGAGGTGTGTGAAGTCACAGAATGGAGGTGTGTGAAGTCATAGAATGGAGGTGTGTGAAGTCATAGAATGGATGTGTGTGAAGTCATAATGGAGGTGTGTGAAGTCACAGAATTGAGGTGTGTGAAGTCACAGTATGGAGGTGTGTGAAGTCATAGAATGGAGTGTGTGAAATCATAGAATGGATGTTTGTTAAGTAAGAATGAAGGTGTGTTAAGTCATAGAATGGAGGTGTGTGAAGGCACAGAATGGAGGTGTGTGAAGTCATAGAATGGAGCTGTGTGAAGTCAGAATGGAGGTGTGTGAAGTCACAGAATGGAGGTGTGCGAACTCAGAAGGGAGGTGTGTGAAGTCACAGAATGGAGGTGTGTTAAGTCACAGAACGGAGGTGTTTGAACTCAGAATGGAGGTGTGTGAAGTCACAGAATGGAGGTGTATGAAATCACAAAATGGAGGTGTGTGAACTCAGAATTGAGGTGTGTGAAGTAACAGAATGGAGGTGTGTGAAGTCATAGAATGGAGGTGTGTGAAGTCAGATTGGAGGTGTGTGAAGTCATAGAATGGAGGTGTGTGAAGTCATAGAATGGAGGTGTGTGAAATCATAGAATGGAGTTGTGTTCAGTCACAGAATTGAGGTGTGTGAAGTCAGAATGGAGGTGTGTGAAGTCAAAATGGAGGTGTGTGAAGTCATAGAATGGAGGTGTGTGAATTCACAATGCATTTGTGTGAACTCATAGAATGGAGGTTTGTGAAGTCACAATGTAGGTGTGTGAAGTCACAGAATGGAGGTGTGTGAAGTCATAGAATGGAGGTGTGTGAAGTCAAAGAATGGAGGTGTGTGAAGTCATAGAATGGAAGTTTGTGAAGTCATAGAATTTAGGTGTGTGAAGTCATAGAATGGAGGTGTGTGAAGTCACAGAATGGAGGTGTATGAAATCACAAAATGGAGGTGTGTGAACTCAGAATTGAGGTGTGTGAAGTAACAGAATGGAGGTGTGTGAAGTCATAGAATGGAGGTGTGTGAAGTCAGATTGGAGGTGTGTGAAGTCATAGAATGGAGGTGTGTGAAGTCATAGAATGGAGGTGTGTGAAATCATAGAATGGAGTTGTGTTCAGTCACAGAATTGAGGTGTGTGAAGTCAGAATGGAGGTGTGTGAAGTCAAAATGGAGGTGTGTGAAGTCATAGAATGGAGGTGTGTGAATTCACAATGCATTTGTGTGAACTCATAGAATGGAGGTTTGTGAAGTCACAATGTAGGTGTGTGAAGTCACAGAATGGAGGTGTGTGAAGTCATAGAATGGAGGTGTGTGAAGTCAAAGAATGGAGGTGTGTGAAGTCATAGAATGGAAGTTTGTGAAGTCATAGAATTTAGGTGTGTGAAGTCATAGAATGGAGGTGTGTGAAGTCACAGAATGGAGGTGTATGAAATCACAACATGGAGGTGTGTGAACTCAGAATTGAGGTGTGTGAAGTAACAGAATGGAGGTGTGTGAAGTCATAGAATGGAGTTGTGTGAAGTTATAGAATGGAGGTCTGTGAAGTCACAGAATGGAGGTGTTTGACGTCAGAGAATGGAGGTGTGTGAAATCAGAATGGAGGTGTGTGAAGTCACAGAATGGAGGTGTGTGAAGTCAGAATAGATGTGTGCGAAGTCATAGAATGGAGCTGTGTGAAGTCAGAATGGAGCTGTGTGAAGTCATAGAATGGAGGTGAGTGAAGCCAGAATGGCGGTGTGTGAACTCATAGAATCATGGTGTGTGAAGACACAATGGAGGTGTGTGAAGTCATAGAATGGAGGTATTTGAAGTCACAGAATGGAAGTGTGTGAAGTCATAAAATGGAGGTGTGTGAAGTCAGATTGGAGGTGTGTGAAGTCGTAGAATGGAGGTGTGTCAACTCAGAAAGGAGGTGTGTGAAGTCATAGAATGGAGGTGTGTGAAGTCATAGAATGGAGGTGTGTGAAATCATAGAATGGAGTTGTGTTCAGTCACAGAATTGAGGTGTGTGAAGTCAGAATGGAGGTGTGTGAAGTCAAAATGGAGGTGTGTGAAGTCATAGAATGGATGTGTGTGAATTCACAATGCATTTGTGTGAACTCATAGAATGGAGGTCTGTGAAGTCACAATGTAGGTGTGTGAAGTCACAGAATGGAGGTGTGTGAAGTCATAGAATGGAGGTGTGTGAAGTCAAAGAATGGAGGTGTGTGAAGTCATAGAATGGAGGTTTGTGAAGTCATAGAATTTAGGTGTGTGAAGTCATAGAATGGAGGTGTGTGAAGTCACAGAATGGAGGTGTATGAAATCACAAAATGGAGGTGTGTGAACTCAGAATTGAGGTGTGTGAAGTAACAGAATGGAGGTGTGTGAAGTCATAGAATGGAGGTGTGTGAAGTTATAGAATGGAGGTCTGTGAAGTCACAGAATGGAGGTGTTTGACGTCAGAGAATGGAGGTGTGTGAAATCAGAATGGAGGTGTGTGAAGTCACAGAATGGAGGTGTGTGAAGTCAGAATAGGTATGTGCGAAGTCATAGAATGGAGCTGTGTGAAGTCAGATTGGAGCTGTGTGAAGTCATAGAATGGAGGTGAGTGAAGCCAGAATGGCGGTGTGTGAACTCATAGAATGATGGTGTGTGAAGACACAATGGAGGTGTGTGAAGTCATAGAATGGAGGTATTTGAAGTCACAGGATGGAAGTGTGTGAAGTCATAAAATGGAGGTGTGTGAAGTAAGATTGGAGGTGTGTGAAGTCGTAGAATGGAGGTGTGTCAACTCAGAAAGGAGGTGTGTGAAGTCATAGAATGGAGGTGTGTGAAGTCATAGAATGGAGGTGTGTGAAATCATAGAATGGAGTTGTGTTCAGTCACAGAACTGAGGTGTGTGAAGTCAGAATGGAGGTGTGTGAAGTCAAAATGGAGGTGTGTGAAGACATAGAATGGAGGTGTGTGAATTCACAATGCATTTGTGTGAACTCATAGAATGGAGGTCTGTGAAGTCCAAATGTAGGTGTGTGAAATCACAGAATGGAGGTGTGTGAAGTCATAGAATGGAGGTGTGTGAAGTCACAGAATGGAGGTGTGTAAAGTCATATAATGGAGGTGGGTGAAGTCACAGAATGGAGGTGTGTGAAGTCAGAATGGAGTTGTGTGAAGTCATAGAATGGAGGTGTGTGAAGTCAGAATGGAGGTGTTGAAGTCATAGAATGGAGGTGTGTGAAGTCACAATGGAGGTGTGTGAAGTCATAGAATGGAGGTGTGTGAAGTCACAGAATGGAGGTGTGTGAAGTCATAGAATGGAGCTGTGTGAAGTCAGATTGGAGGTGTGTGAAGTCACAGAATGGAGGTGTGTGAACTCAGAATGGAGGTGTGTGAAGTCACAGAATGGAGGTGTGTGAAGTCATAGAATGGAGGTGTGTGAAGTCATAGAATGGATGTGTGTGAAGTCATAATGGAGGTGTGTGAAGTCACAGAATTGAGGTGTGTGAAGTCACAGTATGGAGGTGTGTGAAGTCATAGAATGGAGGTGTGTGAAGTCATAGAATGGAGTGTGTGAAATCATAGAATGGATGTTTGTTAAGTAAGAATGAAGGTGTGTTAAGTCATAGAATGGAGGTGTGTGAAGGCACAGAATGGAGGTGTGTGAAGTCATAGAATGGAGCTGTGTGAAGTCAGAATGGAGGTGTGTGAAGTCACAGAATGGAGGTGTGCGAACTCAGAAGGGAGGTGTGTGAAGTCACAGAATGGAGGTGTGTTAAGTCACAGAACGGAGGTGTTTGAACTCAGAATGGAGGTGTGTGAAGTCACAGAATGGAGGTGTATGAAATCACAAAATGGAGGTGTGTGAACTCAGAATTGAGGTGTGTGAAGTAACAGAATGGAGGTGTGTGAAGTCATAGAATGGAGGTGTGTGAAGTCGTAGAATGGAGGTGTGTCAACTCAGAAAGGAGGTGTGTGAAGTCATAGAATGGAGGTGTGTGAAGTCATAGAATGGAGGTGTGTGAAATCATAGAATGGAGTTGTGTTCAGTCACAGAATTGAGGTGTGTGAAGTCAGAATGGAGGTGTGTGAAGTCAAAATGGAGGTGTGTGAAGTCATAGAATGGAGGTGTGTGAATTCACAATGCATTTGTGTGAACGCATAGAATGGAGGTCTGTGAAGTCACAATGTAGGTGTGTGAAATCACAGAATGGAGGTGTGTGAAGTCATAGAATGGAGGTGTGTGAATTCACAATGCATTTGTGTGAACGCATAGAATGGAGGTCTGTGAAGTCACAATGTAGGTGTGTGAAATCACAGAATGGAGGTGTGTGAAGTCATAGAATGGAGGTGTGTGAAGTCACAGAATGGAGGTGTGTAATGTCATATAATGGAGGTGTGTGAAGTCACAGAATGGAGGTGTGTGAAGTCAGAATGGAGTTGTGTGAAGTCATAGAATGGAGGTGTGTGAAGTCAGAATGGAGGTGTTGAAGTCATAGAATGGAGGTGTGTGAAGTCAGAATGGAGGTGTGTGAACTCATAGAATGGAGGTGTGTGAAGTCACAATGGAGGTGTGTGAAGTCATAGAATGGAGGTGTGTGAAGTCACAGAATGGAGGTGTGTGAAGTCATAGAATGGAGCTGTGTGAAGTCAGATTGGAGGTGTGTTAAGTCAAAGAATGGAGGTGTGTGAACTCAGAATGGAGGTGTGTGAAGTCACAGAATGGAGGTGTGTGAAGTCATAGAATGGAGGTGTGTGAAGTCATAGAATGGATGTGTGTGAAGTCATAATGGAGGTGTGTGAAGTCACAGAATTGAGGTGTGTGAAGTCACAGTATGGAGGTGTGTGAAGTCATACAATGGAGGTGTGTGAAGTCATAGAATGGAGGTGTGTGAAGTCATAGAATGGATGTTTGTTAAGTAAGAATGAAGGTGTGTTAAATCATAGAATGGAGGTGTGTGAAGGCACAGAATGGAGGTGTGTGAAGTCATAGAATGGAGCTGTGTGAAGTCAGAATGGAGGTGTGTGAAGTCACAGAATGGAGGTGTGCGAACTCAGAAGGGAGGTGTGTGAAGTCACAGAATGGAGGTGTGTGAAGTCATAGAATGGAGGTGTGTGAAATCATAGAATGGAGTTGTGTTCAGTCACAGAATTGAGGTGTGTGAAGTCAGAATGGAGGTGTGTGAAGTCAAAATGGAGGTGTGTGAAGTCATAGAATGGAGGTGTGTGAATTCACAATGCATTTGTGTGAACTCATAGAATGGAGGTCTGTGAAGTCACAATGTAGGTGTGTGAAGTCACAGAATGGAGGTGTGTGAAGTCATAGAATGGAGGTGTGTGAAGTCAAAGAATGGAGGTGTGTGAAGTCATAGAATGGAGGTTTGTGAAGTCATAGAATTTAGGTGTGTGAAGTCATAGAATGGAGGTGTGTGAAGTCACAGAATGGAGGTCTATGAAATCACAAAATGGAGGTGTGTGAACTCAGAATTGAGGTGTGTGAAGTAACAGAATGGAGGTGTGTGAAGTCATAGAATGGAGGTGTGTGAAGTTATAGAATGGAGGTCTGTGAAGTCACAGAATGGAGGTGTTTGACGTCAGAGAATGGAGGTGTGTGAAATCAGAATGGAGGTGTGTGAAGTCACAGAATGGAGGTGTGTGAAGTCAGAATAGGTATGTGCGAAGTCATAGAATGGAGCTGTGTGAAGTCAGAATGGAGCTGTGTGAAGTCATAGAATGGAGGTGAGTGAAGCCAGAATGGCGGTGTGTGAACTCATAGAATGATGGTGTGTGAAGACACAATGGAGGTGTGTGAAGTCATAGAATGGAGGTATTTGAAGTCACAGGATGGAAGTGTGTGAAGTCATAAAATGGAGGTGTGTGAAGTAAGATTGGAGGTGTGTGAAGTCGTAGAATGGAGGTGTGTCAACTCAGAAAGGAGGTGTGTGAAGTCATAGAATGGAGGTGTGTGAAGTCATAGAATGGAGGTGTGTGAAATCATAGAATGGAGTTGTGTTCAGTCACAGAACTGAGGTGTGTGAAGTCAGAATGGAGGTGTGTGAAGTCAAAATGGAGGTGTGTGAAGACATAGAATGGAGGTGTGTGAATTCACAATGCATTTGTGTGAACTCATAGAATGGAGGTCTGTGAAGTCCAAATGTAGGTGTGTGAAATCACAGAATGGAGGTGTGTGAAGTCATAGAATGGAGGTGTGTGAAGTCACAGAATGGAGGTGTGTAAAGTCATATAATGGAGGTGTGTGAAGTCACAGAATGGAGGTGTGTGAAGTCAGAATGTAGTTGTGTGAAGTCATAGTATGGAGGTGTGTGAAGTCAGAATGGAGGTGTTGAAGTCATAGAATGGAGGTGTGTGAAGTCAGAATGGAGGTGTGTGAACTCATAGAATGGAGGTGTGTGAAGTCACAATGGAGGTGTGTGAAGTCATAGAATGGAGGTGTGTGAAGTCACAGAATGGAGGTGTGTGAAGTCAGATTGGAGGTGTGTGAAGTCACAGAATGGAGGTGTGTGAACTCAGAATGGAGGTGTGTGAAGTCACAGAATGGAGGTGTGTGAAGTCATAGAATGGAGGTGTGTGAAGTCATAGAATGGATGTGTGTGAAGTCATAATGGAGGTGTGTGAAGTCACAGAATTGAGGTGTGTGAAGTCACAGTATGGAGGTGTGTGAAGTCATAGAATGGAGGTGTGTGAAGTCATAGAATGGAGTGTGTGAAATCATAGAATGGATGTTTGTTAAGTAAGAATGAAGGTGTGTTAAGTCATAGAATGGAGGTGTGTGAAGGCACAGAATGGAGGTGTGTGAAGTCATAGAATGGAGCTGTGTGAAGTCAGAATGGAGGTGTGTGAAGTCACAGAATGGAGGTGTGCGAACTCAGAAGGGAGGTGTGTGAAGTCACAGAATGGAGGTGTGTTAAGTCACAGAACGGAGGTGTTTGAACTCAGAATGGAGGTGTGTGAAGTCACAGAATGGAGGTGTATGAAATCACAAAATGGAGGTGTGTGAACTCAGAATTGAGGTGTGTGAAGTAACAGAATGGAGGTGTGTGAAGTCATAGAATGGAGGTGTGTGAAGTCGTAGAATGGAGGTGTGTCAACTCAGAAAGGAGGTGTGTGAAGTCATAGAATGGAGGTGTGTGAAGTCATAGAATGGAGGTGTGTGAAATCATAGAATGGAGTTGTGTTCAGTCACAGAATTGAGGTGTGTGAAGTCAGAATGGAGGTGTGTGAAGTCAAAATAGAGGTGTGTGAAGTCATAGAATGGAGGTGTGTGAATTCACAATGCATTTGTGTGAACTCATAGAATGGAGGTCTGTGAAGTCCAAATGTAGGTGTGTGAAATCACAGAATGGAGGTGTGTGAAGTCATAGAATGGAGGTGTGTGAAGTCACATAATGGAGGTGTGTAAAGTCATATAATGGAGGTGTGTGAAGTCACAGAATGGAGGTGTGTGAAGTCAGAATGGAGTTGTGTGAAGTCATAGAATGGAGGTGTGTGAAGTCAGAATGGAGGTGTTGAAGTCGTACAATGGAGGTGTGTCAACTCAGAAAGGAGGTGTGTGAAGTCATAGAATGGAGGTGTGTGAAGTCATAGAATGGAGGTGTGTGAAATTATAGAATGGAGTTGTGTTCAGTCACAGAATTGAGGTGTGTGAAGTCAGAATGGAGGTGTGTGAAGTCAAAATGGAGGTGTGTGAAGTCATAGAATGGAGGTGTGTGAATTCACAATGCATTTGTGTGAACGCATAGAATGGAGGTCTGTGAAGTCACAATGTAGGTGTGTGAAATCACAGAATGGAGGTGTGTGAAGTCATAGAATGGAGGTGTGTGAAGTCACAGAATGGAGGTGTGTAATATCATATAATGGAGGTGTGTGAAGTCACAGAATGGAGGTGTGTGAAGTCAGAATGGAGTTGTGTGAAGTCATAGAATGGAGGTGTGTGAAGTCAGAATGGAGGTGTTGAAGTCATAGAATGGAGGTGTGTGAAGTCAGAATGGAGGTGTGTGAACTCATAGAATGGAGGTGTGTGAAGTCACAATGGAGGTGTGTGAAGTCATAGAATGGAGGTGTGTGAAGTCACAGAATGGAGGTGTGTGAAGTCATAGAATGGAGCTGTGTGAAGTCAGATTGGAGGTGTGTGAAGTCACAGAATGGAGGTGTGTGAACTCAGAATGGAGGTGTGTGAAGTCACAGAATGGAGGTGTGTGAAGTCATAGAATGGAGGTGTGTGAAGTCATAGAATGGATGTGTGTGAAGTCATAATGGAGGTGTGTGAAGTCACAGAATTGAGGTGTGTGAAGTCACAGTATGGAGGTGTGTGAAGTCATACAATGGAGGTGTGTGAAGTCATAGAATGGAGGTGTGTGAAGTCATAGAATGGATGTTTGTTAAGTAAGAATGAAGGTGTGTTAAATCATAGAATGGAGGTGTGTGAAGGCACAGAATGGAGGTGTGTGAAGTCATAGAATGGAGCTGTGTGAAGTCAGAATGGAGGTGTGTGAAGTCACAGAATGGAGGTGTGCGAACTCAGAAGGGAGGTGTGTGAAGTCACAGAATGGAGGTGTGTGAAGTCATAAAATGGAGGTGTGTGAAGTCAGATTGGAGGTGTGTGAAGTCGTAGAATGGAGGTGTGTCAACTCAGAAAGGAGGTGTGTGAAGTCATAGAATGGAGGTGTGTGAAGTCATAGAATGGAGGTGTGTGAAATCATAGAATGGAGTTGTGTTCAGTCACAGAATTGAGGTGTGTGAAGTCAGAATGGAGGTGTGTGAAGTCAAAATGGAGGTGTGTGAAGTCATAGAATGGAGGTGTGTGAATTCACAATGCATTTGTGTGAACGCATAGAATGGAGGTCTGTGAAGTCACAATGTAGGTGTGTGAAATCACAGAATGGAGGTGTGTGAAGTCATAGAATGGAGGTGTGTGAAGTCACAGAATGGAGGTGTGTAATATCATATAATGGAGGTGTGTGAAGTCACAGAATGGAGGTGTGTGAAGTCAGAATGGAGTTGTGTGAAGTCATAGAATGGAGGTGTGTGAAGTCAGAATGGAGGTGTTGAAGTCATAGAATGGAGGTGTGTGAAGTCAGAATGGAGGTGTGTGAACTCATAGAATGGAGGTGTGTGAAGTCACAATGGAGGTGTGTGAAGTCATAGAATGGAGGTGTGTGAAGTCACAGAATGGAGGTGTGTGAAGTCATAGAATGGAGCTGTGTGAAGTCAGATTGGAGGTGTGTGAAGTCACAGAATGGAGGTGTGTGAACTCAGAATGGAGGTGTGTGAAGTCACAGAATGGAGGTGTGTGAAGTCATAGAATGGAGGTGTGTGAAGTCATAGAATGGATGTGTGTGAAGTCATAATGGAGGTGTGTGAAGTCACAGAATTGAGGTGTGTGAAGTCACAGTATGGAGGTGTGTGAAGTCATACAATGGAGGTGTGTGAAGTCATAGAATGGAGGTGTGTGAAGTCATAGAATGGATGTTTGTTAAGTAAGAATGAAGGTGTGTTAAATCATAGAATGGAGGTGTGTGAAGGCACAGAATGGAGGTGTGTGAAGTCATAGAATGGAGCTGTGTGAAGTCAGAATGGAGGTGTGTGAAGTCACAGAATGGAGGTGTGCGAACTCAGAAGGGAGGTGTGTGAAGTCACAGAATGGAGGTGTGTGAAGTCATAAAATGGAGGTGTGTGAAGTCAGATTGGAGGTGTGTGAAGTCGTAGAATGGAGGTGTGTCAACTCAGAAAGGAGGTGTGTGAAGTCATAGAATGGAGGTGTGTGAAGTCATAGAATGGAGGTGTGTGAAATCATAGAATGGAGTTGTGTTCAGTCACAGAATTGAGGTGTGTGAAGTCAGAATGGAGGTGTGTGAAGTCAAAATAGAGGTGTGTGAAGTCATAGAATGGAGGTGTGTGAATTCACAATGCATTTGTGTGAACTCATATAATGGAGGTCTGTGAAGTCCCAATGTAGGTGTGTGAAATCACAGAATGGAGGTGTGTGAAATCATAGAATGGAGGTTTGTGAAGTAAAATAATGGAGGTGTGTAAAGTCATATAATGGAGGTGTGTGAAGTCACAGAATGGTGGTGTGTGAAGTCAGAATGGAGTTGTGTGAAGTCATAGAATGGAGGTGTGTGAAGTCAGAATGGAGGTGTTGAAGTCAAAGAATGGAGGTGTGTGAAGTCAGAATGGAGGTGTGTGAACTCATAGAATGGAGGTGTGTGAAGTCACAATGGACGTGTGTGAAGTCATAGAATGGAGGTGTGTGAAGTCACAGAATGGAGGTGTGTGAAGTCATAGAATGGAGCTGTGTGAAGTCAGATTGGAGGTGTGTGAAGTCACAGAATGGAGGTGTGTGAACTCAGAATGGAGGTGTGTGAAGTCACAGAATGGAGGTGTGTGAAGTCATAGAATGGAGGTGTGTGAAGTCATAGAATGGATGTGTGTGAAGTCATAATGGAGGTGTGTGAAGTCACAGAATTGAGGTGTGTGAAGTCACAGAATGGAGGTGTGTGAAGTCATAGAATGGAGGTGTGTGAAGTCATAGAAGGGAGGTGTGTGAAGTCATAGAATGGATGTTTGTTAAGTAAGAATGAATGTGTGTTAAGTCATAGAATGGAGGTGTGTGAAGGCACAGAATGGAGGTGTGTGAAGTCACAGAATGGAGCTGTGTGAAGTCATAGAATGGAGGTGTGTGAAATCATAGAATGGAGGTGTGGGAAGTCAGAGAATTGAGCTGTGTGAAGTCAGAATGGAGGTGTGCGAAGTCACAGAATGGAGGTGTGTGAAGTCATTTTATGGAGCTGTGTGAAGTCAGAATGGAGGTGTGTGAAGTCACAGAATGGAGGTGTGTGAACTCAGAATGGAGGTGTGTGAAGCCACAGAATCTAGGTGTGTGAAGTCATAGAATGGAGGTGTGTGAAGTCATAGAATGGAGGTGTGTGAAGTCATAATGGAGGCGTGTGAAGTCACAGAATTAAGGTGTGTGAAGTCACAGAATGGAGGTGTGTGAAGTCATAGAATGGAGGTGTGTGAAGTCAGAACGGAGGTGTGTGAACTCAGATTGGAGGTGTGGGAAGTCACAATGGAGGTGTGTGAAGTTATAGAATGGAGGTGTGTGAAGTCACAGAATGGAGGGGTGTGAAGTCAAAGACTGGAGGTGTGTGAAGTCACAGAATGGAGGTGTGTGAACTCATAGAATGGAGGTGTGTGAAGTCATAGAATGGAGGTGTGTGAAGTCACAGAATGAAGGTGCGTTAAGTCACAGAATGGAGGTTTGTGAACTCAGAATGGAGGTGTGTGAAGTCACAGAATGGAGGTGTGGGAAGTCATAGAATGGAGTTGTGTGAAGTCACAGAATGGAGGTTTGTGAATTAATAGAATGGAGGTGTGAGAAATCATAGAATGGAGGTGTGTGAAGTCAAAGAATGGAGGTGTGTGAAGTCACAGAATGGAGGTGTGTGAAGTCACAGAATGGAGGTGTGTGAACTCACAATGGAGGTGTGTGAAGTCAAAGAGTGGAGGTATGTGAAGTCATAGAATGGAATTGTGTGAAGTCATAGAATGGAGGTGTGTGAAGTCAAACAATAAAGGTGTGTGAAGTCACAGAATGGAGGTCTGTGAAGTCATGGAATGGAGGTGTGTTAAGTCACAGAATGGAGGTGTGTGAACTCAGAGAATGAAGGTGTGTGAACTCACAATGGAGGTGTGTGAAGTCACAGAATGGAGGTGTGTGAAGTCAAACAATAAAGGTGTGTGAAGTCACAGAATGGAGGTCTGTGAAGTCATAGAATGGAGGTGTGTTAAGTCACCGAATGGAGGTGTGTGAACTCAGAGAATGGAGGTGTGTGAACTCAGAATGGAGGTGCGTGAAGTCATAGAATGGATGTTTCAGAAGTAAGAATGAAGGTGTGTGAAGTCATAGAATGGAGGTGTGTGAATTCAAAATGGAGGTGTGTGAACTCATGGAATGGAGGTGTGTGAACTCAGAGAATGGAGGTTTGTGAACTCATAGAATGGAGGTGTGTGAAGTCATGGAATGCAGGTGTGTGAAATCAAAGAATGGAGGTGTGTGAAGTCAAACAATAAAGGTGTGTGAAGTCACAGAATGGAGGTGTGTGAAACCACAGAATGGTGGTTTGTGAAGTCAAAAAGGTGGTGTGTAGAGTCACAATTGGAGGTGTGTGAACTCATAGAATGGAGGTGTGTGAAGTCAAAGAATGGAGGTGTGTGAAGACATCGAATAGAGGTGTGGGAAGTCATGGAATGGAGGTGTGTAAAGTCACAGAATGGAGGTGTGTGAAGTCAGAATGGAGTTGTGTGAAGTCATAGAACGGAGGTGTGTGAAGTCAGAATGGAGGTGTGTGAAGTCATAGAATGGGATGTGTGAAGTCAGAATGGAGGTGTGTGAACTCATATAATTGAGGTGTGTGAAGTCACAATGGAGATGTGTGAAATCATAGAATGGAGGTGTGTGAAGTCACAGAGTGGAGGTGTGTGAAGTCATAGAATGGAGCTGTGTGAAGTCAGATTGGAGGTGTGTGAAGTCACAGAATGGAGGTGTGTGAACTCAGAATGGAGGTGTGTGAAGTCACAGAATGGAGGTGTGTGAAGTCATAGAATGGAGGTGTGTGAAGTCATAGAATGGAGGTGTGTGAAGTCATAATGTAGGTGTGTGAAGTCACAGAATTGAGATGTGTGAAGTCACAGAATGGAGGTGTGTGAAGTCACAGAATGGAGTTGTGTGAAGTCAAAATGGTGGTGTGTGAACTCATAGAATGGATGTGTGTGAACTGATAGAGGAGAGGTGTGCGAAGTCATGGAATGGAGGTGTGTGAAGTCAAAGAATGGAGGTGTGTGAAGTCAAACAATGAAGGTGTGCGAAGTCACAGAATGGAGGTGTGGGAAGTCACAGAATGGAAGTGTGTGAAGTCAAAATGGAGGGTTGTGAAGTCACAGAATGGAGGTGTGTGAAGTCACAGAATCGGGGTGTGTGAAGTCAAAATGGTGGTGTGTAACGTCACAAATGGAGGTGTGTGAAGTCACAGAATGGAGGTGTGTGAACTCAAAATGGAGGTGTGTGAAGTCAAAGAATGGAGGTGTGCGAAGTCAAAGAATATAGGTGTGTGAAGTCATAGAATGGAGGTGTGTGAAATCATAGAATGAATGTGTGTGAAGTCACGGAATGAAGGTGTGTTAATTCACAGAACGGAGGTGTGTGAACTCAGAATGGAGGTGTGTGAAGTCCCAGAATGGAGGTGTGGGAAGTCATAGAATGGAGTTTTGTGAAGTCACAGAATGGAGATGTGTGTATTCATAGAATGCAGGTGTGTGAAGTCATAGAATTGAGGTGTGTGAAGTCACAGAATGGAGGTGTGTGAAGTCAAAGAATGGAGGTGTGTGAAGTCACAGAATGGAGGTGTGTGAACTCACAATGGAGGTGTGTGAAGCCACAGAATGGAGGTGTGTCAAGTCATAGAATGAAAGTGTGTGAAGTCATAGAATGGAGGTGTGTGAAGCCAGAATGAGGTGTGTTAAGTCACAGAATGGAGGTGTGTGAACTCAGAGAATGGAGGTGTGTGAACTCAGAATGGAGGTGCGTGAAGTCATAGAATGGATGTTTCAGAAGTAAGAATGAAGGTGTGTGAAGTCACAGAATGGAGGTGTGTGAAGTCAAAGAATGGAGGTGTGTGAAGTCATAGAATGGAGGTGTGTGAAGCCAGAATTGAGGTGTGTGAAGTCACAGAATTGAGGTGTGTGAACTGAGAATGGAGGTGTGTGAAGTCACAGAATGGAGGTTTGTGAAATCATCGAATGGAGGTGTGTGAAGTCATAGAACGGATGTTTCTGAAGTAGAATGAAGGTGTGTGAAGTCATGGAATGGAGGTGTGTGAAGGCATAGAATGGAGGTGTGCGAAGTCATGGAATGGAAGTGTATGAAATCACAGAATGGAGGTGTGTGAAGTCAGAATGGAGTTGTGTGAAGTCATAGAATGGAGGTGTGTGAAGTCAGAATGCAGGTGTGTGAACTCATAGAATGGAGGTGTGTGAAGTCACAATGCAGGTGTGCGAAGTCATAGAATGGAGGTGTGTGAGGTCATAGATTGCAGGTGTGTGAAGTCACAGAATGGAGGTGTGTGAAGTCATAGAATGGAGGTGTGTGAAGTCACAGAATGGAGGTGTTTGAAGTCATAGAATGGAGGTTTGTGAAGTCATAGAATTTAGGTGTGTGAAGTCATAGAATGGAGGTGTGTGAAGTCACAGAATGGAGGTGTTTGAAATCACAAAATGGAGGTGTGGGAACTCAGAATGGAGGTGTGTGAAGAAACAGAATGGAGGTGTGTGAAGTCATAGAATGGAGGTGTGTGAAGTCATAGAATGGAGGTGTGTGAAGTCACAGAATGGAGGTGTTTGACGTCAGAGAATGGAGGTGTGAGAAATCAGAATGGAGGAGTGTGAAGACACAGAATGGAGGTGTGTGAAGTCAGAAGATGTGTGCGAAGTCATAGAATGGAGCTGTGTGAAGTCAGAATGGAGCTGTGTGAAGTCATAGATTGGAGGTGAGTGAAGTCAGAATGGCGGTGTTTGAACTCATAGAATGATGGTGTGTGAAGTCACAATGGAGGTGTGTGAAGTCATAGAATGGAGGTTTTTGAAGTCCCAGAATGGAAGTGTGTGAAGTCATAAAATGGAGGTGTGTGAAGTCAGATTGGAGGTGTGTGAAGTCATAGTATGGAGGTGTGTCAACTCAGAAAGGACGTGTGTGAAGACATAGAATGGAGGTGTGTGAAGTCATAGAATGGAGGTTTGTGAAATCATAGATTTGACTTGTGTTAAGTCACAGAATTGAGGTGTGTGAAGTCAGAATGGAGGTGTGTGCAGTAAGAATGGAGGTGTGTGAAGTCATAGAATGGAGGTGTGTGAATTCACAATGCATTTGTGTGAACTCATAGAATGGAGGTCTGTGAAGTCACAATGTAGGTGTGTGAAATCACAGAATGGAGGTGTGTGAAGTCATAGAATGGAGGTGTGTGAAGTCAAAGAATGGAGGTGTGTAAAGTCATATAATGGAGTTGTGTGAAGTCACAGAATGGAGGTGTGTGAAGTCAGAATGGAGTTGTGTGAAGTCATAGAATGGAGGTGTGTGAAGTCAGAATGGAGGTGTTGAAGTCATAGAATGGAGGTGTGTGAAGTCAGAATGGAGGTGTGTGAACTCATAGAATGGAGGTGTGTGAAGTCACAATGGATGTGTGTGAAGTCATAGAATGGAGGTGTGTGAAGTCACAGAATGGAGGTGTGTGAAGTCATAGAATTGAGCTGTGTGTAGTCAGATTGGAGGTGTGTGAAGTCTCAGAATGGAGGTGTGTGAACTCAGAATGGAGGTGTGTGAAGTCACAGAATGGAGGTTTGTGAAGTCATAGAATGGAGGTGTGTGAAGTCATAGAATGGATGTTTCTGAAGTAGAATGGAGGTGTGTGAAGTCAAAATGGAGGTGTGTGATCTCATAGAATGGAGGTGTGTGAACTCATAGAATGGAAGTGTGTGAAGTCATGGAATGGAGGTGTGTGAAGTCAAAGAATGGAGGTGTGAAGTCAAACAATAAAGGTGTGTGAAGTCACAGAATGGAGGTATGTGAAATCACAGAATGGAGGTGTGTGAAGTCAAAAAGGTGGTGTGTAGAGTCACAAATGGAGGAGTGTGAACTCATAGAATGGAGTTGTGTGAAGTCACAGAATTGAAGTTTGTGAAGTCAGAATGGAGGTGTGTGAACTCACAATGGAGGTGTGTGAAGTCAAAGAATGGAGGTGTGTGAACTCATAGAATGGAAGTGTGTGAAGTCATGGAATGGAGGTGTGTGAAGTCAAAGAATGGAGGTGTGAAGTCAAACAATAAAGGTGTGTGAAGTCACAGAATGGAGGTGTGTGAAATCACGGAATGGAGGTGTGTTAAGTCAAAAAGGTGGTGTGTAGAGTCACAAATGGAGGTGTGTGAACTCATAGAATGGAGGTGTGTGAAGTCACAGAATTGATGTTTGTGAAGTCAGAATGGAGGTGTGTGAACTCACAATGGAGGTGTGTGAAGTCAAAGAATGGAAGTGTGTGAAGTCATAGAATGGAGGTGTGTGAAGTCATAGAATGGAGGCATGTGAAGTCACAGAATTGATGTTTGTGAGGTCAGAATGGAGGTGTGTGAAGTCAGAATGGAGGTTTGTGAAGTCAGAGAATGGAGGTGTGTGAAGTCATAGAATGGAGGTGTGTGAAGTCATAGAATGGAGGTGTGTGAAGTCACAGAATTGATGTTTGTGAACTCACAATTTAGGTGTGTGAACTCACAATGGAGGTGTGTGAAGTCAAAGAATGGAGGTGTGTGAAGTCACAGAATTGATGTATGTGAAGTCAGAATGGAGGTGTGTGAAGTCAGAATGGAGGTGTGTGAAGTCATAGAATGGGGGTGTGTGAAGTCACAATGCAGGTGTGTGAACTAATAGAATGGAGATGTGTGAAGTCACAGAATGGAGGTGTGTGAAGTCATAGAATGGAGGTGTGTGAAGTCATAGAATGGAGGTGAGTAAAGTCATAGAATGGAGGTGTGTGAAGTCATAGAATGGACGTTTGTGAACTCATAGAATGGAGGTCTGTAAAGTCATAGAATGGATGTTTTTGAAGTAAGAATGTAGGGGTGTGAAGTCATAGAATGGAGGTATGTGAAGTCAGAATGTAGGTGTATTAACTCATAGAATGGAGGTGTGAAGTCACAATGGAGGTGTGTGAAGTCATAGAATGGAGGTGTGTAAAGTCACAGCGTGGAGGTGTGTGAAGTCATCGAATGGAGGTGTGTGAAGTCATGGAATGGAGGTGTGTGAAGTCACAGAATGGCGGTGTGTGAAGTCAGAATGGAGTTGTGTGAAGTCATAGAATGTAGGTGTGTGAAGTCAGACTGGAGGTGTGGGAAGTGATAGAATGGAGGTGTGTGAAGTCAGAATGGATGAGTGTGAACTCATAGAATGGAGGTGTGAAGCCACAATGGAGGTGTGTGAAGTCACAGTATGGAGGTGTGTGAAATCACAGAATGGAGCTGTGTGAAATCAGATTTGAGGAGTGTGAAGTCACAGAATGGAGGTGTGTGAACTCAGAATGGAGGTGTGTGAAGTCACAGAATTTAGGTGTTTGAAGTCACAGAATGGAGGTGTGTGAAGTCATAGAATGGAGGTGTGTGAAGTCATAGAATGGAGGTGTGTGAAGCCATAGAATGGATGTTTGTGAAGTAAGAATGAAGGTGTGTTAAGTCACAGAATGGAGGTGTTTGAAGGAAAGAATGGAGGTGTGTGAAGTCATAGAATGGAGCTGTGTGAAGTCAGAATGGAGGTGTGTGAAGTCATAGAATGGAGGTGTGTGAACTCAAAATGGAGGTGTGTGAAGTCAAATAATGGAGGTGTGTGAAGTCATAGAATGGAATTGTGTGAAGTTATAGAATGGAGATGTGTGAAGCCAGAATTGAGGTGTGTGAAGTCACAGAATTGAGGTGTGTGAACACAGAATGGAGGTGTTTGACGTCAGAGAATGGAGGTGTGTAAAATCAGAATGGAGGTGTGTGAAGTCACAGAATGGAGGTGTGTGAAGTCATAGAATGGAGGTGAGTGAAGCCAGAATGGCGGTGTGTGAACTCATAGAATGATGGTGTGTGAAGACACAATGGAGGTGTGTGAAGTCATAGAATGGAGGTATTTGAAGTCACAGGATGGAAGTGTGTGAAGTCATAAAATGGAGGTGTGTGAAGTAAGATTGGAGGTGTGTGAAGTCGTAGAATGGAGGTGTGTCAACTCAGAAAGGAGGTGTGTGAAGTCATAGAATGGAGGTGTGTGAAGTCATAGAATGGAGGTGTGTGAAATCATAGAATGGAGTTGTGTTCAGTCACAGAATTGAGGTGTGTGAAGTCAGAATGGAGGTGTGTGAAGTCAAAATGGAGGTGTGTGAAGACATAGAATGGAGGTGTGAGAATTCACAATGCATTTGTGTGAACTCATAGAATGGAGGTCTGTGAAGTCACAATGTAGGTGTGTGAAATCACAGAATGGAGGTGTGTGAAGTCATAGAATGGAGGTGTGTGAAGTCACATAATGGAGGTGTGTAAAGTCATATAATGGAGGTGTGTGAAGTCACAGAATGGAGGTGTGTGAAGTCAGAATGGAGTTGTGTGAAGTCATAGAATGGAGTTGTGTGAAGTCAGAATGGAGGTGTTGAAGTCATAGAATGGAGGTGTGTGAAGTCAGAATGGAGGTGTGTGAACTCATAGAATGGAGGTGTGTGAAATCAGATTTGAGGAGTGTGAAGTCACAGAATGGAGGTGTGTGAACTCAGAATGGAGGTGTGTGAAGTCACAGAATTTAGGTGTTTGAAGTCACAGAATGGAGGTGTGTGAAGTCATAGAATGGAGGTGTGTGAAGTCATAGAATGGAGGTGTGTGAAGCCATAGAATGGATGTTTGTGAAGTAAGAATGAAGGTGTGTTAAGTCATAGAATGGAGGTGTTTGAAGGAAAGAATGGAGGTGTGTGAAGTCATAGAATGGAGCTGTGTGAAGTCAGAATGGAGGTGTGTGAAGTCATAGAATGGAGGTGTGTGAACTCAAAATGGAGGTGTGTGAAGTCAAAGAATGGAGGTGTGTGAAGTCATAGAATGGAATTGTGTGAAGTTATAGAATGGAGATGTGTGAAGCCAGAATTGAGGTGTGTGAAGTCACAGAATTGAGGTGTATGAACACAGAATGGAGGTGTGTGAAGTCACAGAATGGAGGTTTGTGAAGTCATAGAATGGAGGTGTGTCAAGTCATAGAATGGATGTTTCTGAAGTAGAATGAAGGTGCGTGAAGTCATAGAATGGAGGTGTGTGAAGTCAAAATGGATGTGTGTGAACTCATAAAATGGAGATGTGTGAAGTCATGGAATGGAGGTGTGTGAAGTCCAAAAATGGAGGTGGGTGAAGTCAAAAAATGGTGGTGTGTGAAGTCAAAGAATGGAGGTGTGTGAAGTCACAGAATGGAGATGAGTGAAGTCACAGAATGGAGGTGTGTGAAGTCACAGAATGGAGGTGTGTGAAGTCACAGAATGGAGGTGTGTGAACTCACAATGGAGGTGTGTGAAGTCAAACAATAAATGTGTGTGAAGTCAAACAATGGGGTGTGTGAAGTCACAGAATGGAGGTGTGTGAAGTCAAAGAATGGAAGTGTGTGAAGTCAAAATGGAGGTGTGTGAAGTCAAAGAATGGAGGTGTGTGAAGCCATAGAATGGAATTGTGTGAAGTTATAGAATGGAGGTGTGTGAAGCCAGAATTGAGGTGTGTGAAGTCACAGAATTGAGGTGTGTGAACACAGAATGGAGGTGTGTGAAGTCACAGAATGGAGGTTTGTGAAGTCATAGAATGCAGGTGTGTCAAGTCATAGAATGGATGTTTCTGAAGTAGAATGAAGGTGTGTGAAGTCATAGAATGGAGGTGTGTGAAGTCACAGAATGGAGGTGTGTGAAGTCACAGAATGGAGGTGTGTGAAGTCACAGAATGGAGGTGTGTGAAGTCAAAATGGAGGTGTGTGAACTCATAGAATGGAGGTGTGTGAACTCATAGAATGGAAGTGTGTGAAGTCATGGAATGGAGGTGTGTGAAGTCAAAGAATGGAGGTGTGAAGTCAAACAATAAAGGTGTGTGAAGTCACAGAATGGAGGTGTGTGAAATCACAGAATGGAGGTGTGTGAAGTCAAAAAGGTGGTGTGTAGAGTCACAAATGGAGGTGTGTGAACTCATAGAATGGAGGTGTGTGAAGTCACAGAATTGATGTTTGTAAAGTCAGAATGGAGGTGTGTGAACTCACAATGGAGGTGTGTGAAGTCAAAGAATGGAAGTGTGTGAAGTCATAGAATGGAGGTGTGTGAAGTCATAGAATGGAGGTGTGTGAAGTCACAGAATTGATGTTTGTGAGGTCAGAATGGAGGTGTGTGAAGTCAGAATGGAGGTTTGTGAAGTCAGAGAATGGAGGTGTGTGAAGTCATAGAATGGAGGTGTGTGAAGTCGTGGAATGGAGGTGTGTGAAGTCACAGAATAGATGTTTGTGAACTCACAATTTAGGTGTGTGAACTCACAATGGAGGTGTGTGAAGTCAAAGAATGGAGGTGTGTGAAGTCACAGAATTGATGTATGTGAAGTCAGAATGGAGGTGTGTGAAGTCAGAATGGAGGTGTGTGAAGTCATAGAATGGGGGTGTGTGAAGTCACAATGCAGGTGTGTGAACTAATAGAATGGAGATGTGTGAAGTCACAGAATGGAGGTGTGTGAAGTCATAGAATGGAGGTGTGTGAAGTCATAGAATGGAGGTGAGTAAAGTCATAGAATGGAGGTGTGTGAAGTCATAGAATGGACGTTTTTGAACTCATAGAATGGAGGTCTGTAAAGTCATAGAATGGATGTTTTTGAAGTAAGAATGTAGGGGTGTGAAGTCATAGAATGGAGGTGTGTGCAATCAAAATGGTGGTATGTGAACTCATAGAATGGATGTGTGTGAACTGATAGAGTGGAGGTGTGTGAAGTCACGGAATGGAGGTGTGTGAAATCAAAGAATGGAGGTGTGTGAAGTCAAACAATGGAGGTGTGCGAAGTCACAGAATGGAGGTGTGTGAAGTCACAGAAATGAAGTGTGTGAAGTCAAAATGGAGGTGTGTGAAGTCACAGAATGGAGGTCTGTGAAGTCACAGAATGGAGGTTTGTGAAGTCAAAATGGTGGTGTGTAAAGTCACAAATGTAGGTGTGTCAAGTCACAGAATGTAGGTGTGTGAACTCAAAATGGAGGTGTGTGAAGTGAAAGAATGGAGGTGTGCGAAGTCAAAGAATGGAGGTGTGTGAAGTCATAGAATGGAGGTTTGTGAAGTCATAGAATGGAGGTGTGTGAAGTCAAAATGGAGGTGTGCGAACTCATAAAATGGAGATGTGGGAAGTCATGGAAAGGAGGTGTGTGAAGTCCAAAAATGGAGGTGTGTGAAGTCAAAAAATGGTGGTGTGTGAAGTCACACAATGGAGGTGTGTGAAGTCATCGAAAGGAGGTGTGTGAAGTCATGGAATGGAGGTGTGTGAAGTCACAGAATGGCGGTGAGTGAAGTCAGAATGGAGTTGTGTGAAGTCATAGAATGTAGGTGTGTGAAGTCAGAATGGAGGTGTGTGAAGTCATAGAATGGAGGTGTGTGAAGTCAGAATGTAGGTGTATTAACTCATAGAATGGAGGTGTGAAGTCACAATGGAGGTGTGTGAAGTCATAGAATGGAGGTGTGTAAAGTCACAGCATGGAGGTGTGTGAAGTCATCGAATGGAGGTGTGTGAAGTCATGGAATGGAGGTGTGTGAAGTCACAGAATGGGCGGTGTGTGAAGTCAGAATGGAGTTGTGTGAAGTCATAGAATGTAGGTGTGTGAAGTCAGACTGGAGGTGTGGGAAGTGATAGAATGGAGGTGTGTGAAGTCAGAATGGATGAGTGTGAACTCATAGAATGGAGGTGTGAAGTCACAATGGAGGTGTGTGAAGTCACAGTATGGAGGTGTGTGAAATCATAGAATGGAGCTGTGTGAAATCAGATTTGAGGAGTGTGAAGTCACAGAATGGAGGTGTGTGAACTCAGAATGGAGGTGTTTGAAGTCACAGAATTGAGGTGTTGAAGTCACAGAATGGAGGTGTGTGAAGTCATAGAATGGAGGTGTGTGATGTCATAGAATGGAGGTGTGTGAAGCCATAGAATGGATGTTTGTGAAGTAAGAATGAAGGTGTGTTAAGTCATAGAATGGAGGTGTTTTGAAGGCAAAGAATGGAGGTGTGTGAAGTCATAGAATGGAGCTGTGTGAAGTCAGAATGGAGGTGTGTGAAGTCATAGAATGGAGGTGTGTGAACTCAAAATGGAGGTGTGTGAAGTCAAAGAATGGAGGTGTGTGAAGTCATAGAATGGAATTGTGTGAAGTTTTAGAATGGAGATGTGTGAAGCCAGAATTGAGGTGTGTGAAGTCACAGAATTGAGGTGTGTGAACACAGAATGGAGGTGTGTGAAGTCACAGTATGGAGGTTTGTGAAGTCATAGAATGGAGGTGTGTCAAGTCATAGAATGGATGTTTCGGAAGTAGAATGAAGGTGTGTGAAGTCATAGAATGGAGGTGTGTGAAGTCAAAATGGATGTGTGTGAACTCATAAAATGGAGATGTGTGAAGTCATGGAATGGAGGTGTGTGAAGTCCAAAAATGGAGGTGGGTGAAGTTAAACAATGGTGGTGTGTGAAGTCAAAGAATGGAGGTGTGTGAAGTCACAGAATGGAGATGTG
The DNA here is from genome assembly GCA_024803745.1 of Megascapheus bottae. Taxonomy (NCBI): domain Eukaryota; kingdom Metazoa; phylum Chordata; class Mammalia; order Rodentia; family Geomyidae; genus Megascapheus; species Megascapheus bottae. The sequence goes on along the minus strand of JANJXV010001406.1, from coordinate 82,211 downwards.
TGAAGTCACAGAATGGAGGTGTGTGAAGTCACAGAATGGAGGTGTGTGAAGTCACAGAATGGAGGTGTGTGAAGCCATAGAATGGATGTTTGTGAAGTAAGAATGAAGGTGTGTTAAGTCATAGAATGGAGGTGTTTGAAGTCACAGAATGGAGGTGTGTGAACTCAAAATGGAGGTGTGTGAAGTCAAAGAATGGAGGTGTGTGAAGTCAAAGAATGGAAGTGTGTGAAGTCATAGAATGGAGGTGTGTGAAGTCACAGAATGGAGGTGTGTGAAGTCACAGAATGGAGGTGTGTGAAGTCATCTTAAGGAGGTGTGTGAAATCATGGAATGGAGGTGTGTGAAGTCACAGAATGGCGGTGTGTGAAGTCAGAATGGAGTTGTGTGTAATCATAGAATGTAGGTGTGTGAAGTCACAGTATGTAGGTGTGTGAAATCATAGAATGGAGCTGTGTGAAATAAGATTTGAGGAGTGTGAAGTCACAGAATGGAGGTGTGTGAGCTCAGAAGGAAAGTGTGTGAAGTCACAGAATGGAGGTGTGAAGTCATAGAATGGAGGTGTGTGAAGTTATAGAATGGAGGTGTGTGAAGTCATAATAAGGTGTGTGAAGTCACAGAATTGAGGTGTGTGAAGTCACAGATGGAGGTGTGTGAAGTCATAGAATGGAGGTGTGTGAAGTCATAGAATGGAGGTGTGTGAAATCATAGAACTGATGTTTGTGAAGTAAGAATGAAGGTGTGTGAAGTCATAGAATGGAGGTGTATGAAGGCACAGAATGGAGGTGTGTGAATTCACAGAATGGAGTTGTGTGAACTCACAATGGAGGTGTGTGAAGTCAAAGAATGGAGGTGTGTGAAGTCAGAGAATGGAAGTGTGTGAAGTCATAGAATGAAGGTGGGTGAAGCCAGAATGGAGGTGTGTGAAGTCACACAATTGAGGTGTGTGAACTCAGAATGAAGATGTGTGAAGTCACAGAATGGAGGTTTGTGAAGTCATAGAATGGAGGTGTGTGAAGTCATAGAATGGATGTTTCTGAAGTAGAATGGAGGTGTGTGAACTCATAGAATGGAGGTGTGTGAAGTCAAAATGCAGGTGTGCGAACTCATAAATTGGAGATGTGTGAAGTCATGGAAAGGAGGTGTTTGAAGTACAAAAATGGAGGTGTGTGAAGACAAACAATGGTGGTGTGTGAAGTCACAGAATGGAGGTGTGTGAAGTCAAAGAATGGAAGTGTGTGAAGTCAAAATGGAGGTGTGTGAAGTCACAGAATGGAGGTGTGTGAAGTCACAGAATGGAGGTGTGTGAAGTCATAGAATGGAGGTGTGTGAAGTCACAGAATGGAGGTGTGTGAAGTCACAGAATGGAGGTGTGTGAAGTCACAGAATGGAGGTGTGTGAAGTCAAAATGGAGGTGTGTGAACTCATAGAATGGAGGTGTGTGAACTCATAGAATGGAAGTGTGTCAAGTCATGGAATGGAGGTGTGTGAAGTCAAAGAATGGAGGTGTGAAGTCAAACAATAAAGGTGTGTGAAGTCACAGAATGGAGGTGTGTGAAATCACAGAATGGAGGTGTGTGAAGTCAAAAAGGTGGTGTGTAGAGTCACAAATGGAGGTGTGTGAACTCATAGAATGGAGGTGTGTGAAGTCAAAGAATGGAGGTGTGTGAAGTCATGGAATGGAGGTGTGTGAAGTCACAGAATGGAGGTGTGTGAAGTCATAGAATGGAGGTGTGCGAAGTCATAGAATGGATGTTTCTGAAGTAAGAATGATGGTGTGTGAAGTCATAGAATGGAGGTGTGTGAAGTCAAAATGGAGGTGTGTGAACTCATAGAATTGAGGTGTGTGAACTCATAGAATGGAGGTGTGTCAAGTCATGGAATGAAGGTGTGTGAAGTCAACGAATGGAGGTGTGTGAAGTCAAACAATAAAGGTGTGTGAAGTCACAGAATGGAAGTGTGTGAAATCACAGAATGTCGGTGTGTGAACTCACAATGGAGGTATGTGAAGTCAAACAATAAAGGTGTGTGAAGTCAAACAATGGTGGTGTGTGAAGTCACAGAATGGAGGGGTGTGAAGTCAAAGAATGGAAGTGTGTGAAGAAAAAATGGAGGTGTGTGAAGTCACAGAATGGAGGTGTGTGAAGTCACAGAATGGAGGTGTGTGAAGTCATCGAAAGGAGGTGTGTGAAGTCATGGAATGGAGGTGTGTGAAGTCACAGAATGGCGGTGTGTGAAGTCAGAATGGAGTTGTGTGAAGTCATAGAATGTAGGTGTGTGAAGTCAGAATGGAGGTGTGTGAAGTCATAGAATGCAGGTCTGTGAAGTCAGAATGGAGGTGTGTGAACTCATAGAATGGAGGTGTGAAGTCACAATGGAGGTGTGTGAAATCATAGAATGGAGGTGTGTGAAGTCACAGTATGGAGGTGTGTGAAATCATAGAATGGAGCTGTGTGAAGTCAGATTTGAGGAGTGTGAAGTCACAGAATGGAGGTGTGTGAACCTCAGAATGGAGGTGTGTGAAGTCACAGAATGGAGTGTGAAGTCATAGAATGGAGGTTGTGAAGTTATAGAATGGAGGTGTGTGAAGTCATAATGGAGGTGTGTGAAGTTACAGAATTGAGGTGTGTGAAATCGCACATGGAGATGTGTGAAGTCATAGAATGGAGGTGTGTGAGTCATAGAATGGAGGTGTGTGAAGTCATAGAACTGATGTTTGTGAAGTAAGAATGAAGATGTGTTAAGGCATAGAATGGAGGTGTTTGAAGGCACAGAATGGAGGTGTGTGAAGTCAAAGAATGGAGGTGTGTGAACTCACAATGTAGGTGTGTGAAGTCAAAGAATGGAGGTGTGGTGAAGTCAGAGAATGGAAGTGTGTGAAGTCATAGAATGAAGGTGTGTGAAGTCAAAATGGAGGTGTGCGAACTCACAAAATGGAGATGTGTGAAGTCATGGAAAGGAGGTGTTTGAAGTCCAAAAATGGAGGTGTGTGAAGTCAAACAATGGTGGTGTGTGAAGTCAGAGAATGGAGGTGTGTGAAGTCAAAGAATGGAAGTGTGTGAAGTCAAAATGGAGGTGTGTGAAGTCACAGAATGGAGGTGTGTGAAGTCACAGAATGGAGGTGTGTGAAGTCAAAGAATGGAGGTGTGTGAAGTCACAGAATGGAGGTGTGTGAAGTCACAATGGAGGTGTGTGAACTCATAGAATGGAGGTGTGTGAACTCATAGAATGGAAGTGTGTGAAGTCATGGAATGGAGGTGTGTGAAGTCAAAGAATGGAGGTGTGAAATCAAACAATAAAGGTGTGTGAAGTCACAGAATGGAGGTGTGTGAAAGCATAGAATGGAGGTGTGTGAAGTCAATATGTGGTGTGTAGAGTCACAAATGGAGGTGTGTAAACTCATAGAATGGAGGTGTGTGAAGTCAAAGAATGGAGGTGTGTGAAGTCATCGAATGGAGGTGTGTGAAGTCATGGAATGGAGGTGTGTGAAGTCACAGAATTGCGGTGTGTGAAGTCAGAATGGAGTTGTGTGAAGTCATAGAATGTAGGTGTGTGAAGTCAGAATGGAGGTGTGGGAAGTCATAGAATGGAGGTGTGTGAAGTCAGAATGAAGGTGTGTGAACTCATAGAATGGAGGTGTGAAGTCACAATGGAGGTGTGTGAAGTCACAGTATGGAGGTGTGTGAAATCATAGAATGGAGCTGTGTGAAGTCAGATTTGAGGAGTGTGAAGTCACAGAATGGAGGTGTGTGAAGTCACAGAATGGAGGTGTGAAGTTATAGAATGTAGGTGTGTGAAGTCATAGAATGGAGGTGGGTGAAGTCATAATAGAGGTGTGTGAAGTCACAGAATTGAGGGGTGTGAAGTCACAGAATGGAGGTGTGTGAAGCCATAGAATGGAGGTGTGTGAAGTCATAGAATGGAGGTGTTTGAAGGCACAGAATGGAGGTGTGTGAAGTCATAGAATGGAGCTTTGTGAAGTCAGAATGGAGGTGTGTGAAGTCATAGAATGCAGGTGTGTGAACTCACAATGGAGGTGTGTGAAGTCAAAGAGTGGAGGTGTGTGAAGTCATAGAAAGGAATTGTGTGAAGTTATAGAATGGAGGTGTGTGAAGCAAGAATTGAGGTGTGTGAAGTCACAGAATTGAGTTGTGTGAACTCAGAATGGAGGTGTGTGAAGTCACAGAATGGAGGTTTGTGAAGTCATAGAATGGAGGTGGGTCAAGTCATAGAATGGATGTTTCTGAAGTAGAATGAAGGTGTGTGAAGTCATAGAATGGAGGTTTGAGAAGTCAAAACGGAGGTGTGTGAACTCATAAAATGGAGATGTGTGAAGTCATGGAATGGAGGTGTGTGAAGTCCAAAAATGGAGGTGGGTGAAGTCAAACAATGGTGGTGTATGAACTCAAACAATGGAGGTGTGTGAAGTCATCGAATGGAGGTGTGTGAAGTCATGGAATGGAGGTGTGTGAAGTCACAGAATGGAGGTGTGTGAAGTCACAGAATGGAGGTGTGTGAACTCACAATGGAGGTGTGTGAAGTCAAACAATAAAGGTGTGTGAAGTCAAACAATAAAAGTTTGTGAAGTCACAGAATGGAGGTCTGTGAAGTCATGGAATGGAGGTGTGTGAAGTCACAGAATGGAGGTGTGAGAAGTCATAGAATGGAGGTGTTTGAAGGCACAGAATTGAGGTGTGTGAAGTCATAGAATTGAGCTGTGTGAAGTCAGAATGGAGGTGTGTGAAGTCATAGAATGGAGGTGTGTGAACTCACAATGTAGGTGTGTGAAGTCAAAGAATGGAGGTGTGTGAAGTCAGAGAATGGAAGTGTGTGAAGTCATAGAATGAAGGTGTGTGAAGTCAAAATGGAGGTGTGCGAACTCACAAAATGGAGATGTGTGAAGTCATGGAAAGGAGGTGTTTGAAGTCCAAAAATGGAGGTGTGTGAAGTCAAACAATGGTGGTGTGTGAAGTCAGAGAATGGAGGTGTGTGAAGTCAAAGAATGGAAGTGTGTGAAGTCAAAATGGAGGTGTGTGAAGTCACAGAATGGAGGTGTGTGAAGTCACAGAATGGAGGTGTGTGAAGTCAAAGAATGGAGGTGTGTGAAGTCACAGAATGGAGGTGTGTGAAGTCACAATGGAGGTGTGTGAACTCATAGAATGGAGGTGTGTGAACTCATAGAATGGAAGTGTGTGAAGTCATGGAATGGAGGTGTGTGAAGTCAAAGAATGGAGGTGTGAAATCAAACAATAAAGGTGTGTGAAGTCACAGAATGGAGGTGTGTGAAAGCATAGAATGGAGGTGTGTGAAGTCAATATGTGGTGTGTAGAGTCACAAATGGAGGTGTGTAAACTCATAGAATGGAGGTGTGTGAAGTCAAAGAATGGAGGTGTGTGAAGTCATCGAATGGAGGTGTGTGAAGTCATGGAATGGAGGTGTGTGAAGTCACAGAATTGCGGTGTGTGAAGTCAGAATGGAGTTGTGTGAAGTCATAGAATGTAGGTGTGTGAAGTCAGAATGGAGGTGTGGGAAGTCATAGAATGGAGGTGTGTGAAGTCAGAATGAAGGTGTGTGAACTCATAGAATGGAGGTGTGAAGTCACAATGGAGGTGTGTGAAGTCACAGTATGGAGGTGTGTGAAATCATAGAATGGAGCTGTGTGAAGTCAGATTTGAGGAGTGTGAAGTCACAGAATGGAGGTGTGTGAAGTCACAGAATGGAGGTGTGAAGTTATAGAATGTAGGTGTGTGAAGTCATAGAATGGAGGTGGGTGAAGTCATAATAGAGGTGTGTGAAGTCACAGAATTGAGGGGTGTGAAGTCACAGAATGGAGGTGTGTGAAGCCATAGAATGGAGGTGTGTGAAGTCATAGAATGGAGGTGTTTGAAGGCACAGAATGGAGGTGTGTGAAGTCATAGAATGGAGCTTTGTGAAGTCAGAATGGAGGTGTGTGAAGTCATAGAATGCAGGTGTGTGAACTCACAATGGAGGTGTGTGAAGTCAAAGAGTGGAGGTGTGTGAAGTCATAGAAAGGAATTGTGTGAAGTTATAGAATGGAGGTGTGTGAAGCAAGAATTGAGGTGTGTGAAGTCACAGAATTGAGTTGTGTGAACTCAGAATGGAGGTGTGTGAAGTCACAGAATGGAGGTTTGTGAAGTCATAGAATGGAGGTGGGTCAAGTCATAGAATGGATGTTTCTGAAGTAGAATGAAGGTGTGTGAAGTCATAGAATGGAGGTTTGAGAAGTCAAAACGGAGGTGTGTGAACTCATAAAATGGAGATGTGTGAAGTCATGGAATGGAGGTGTGTGAAGTCCAAAAATGGAGGTGGGTGAAGTCAAACAATGGTGGTGTATGAAGTCAAACAATGGAGGTGTGTGAAGTCATCGAATGGAGGTGTGTGAAGTCATGGAATGGAGGTGTGTGAAGTCACAGAATGGAGGTGTGTGAAGTCACAGAATGGAGGTGTGTGAACTCACAATGGAGGTGTGTGAAGTCAAACAATAAAGGTGTGTGAAGTCAAACAATAAAAGTTTGTGAAGTCACAGAATGGAGGTCTGTGAAGTCATGGAATGGAGGTGTGTGAAGTCACAGAATGGAGGTGTGAGAAGTCATAGAATGGAGGTGTTTGAAGGCACAGAATTGAGGTGTGTGAAGTCATAGAATTGAGCTGTGTGAAGTCAGAATGGAGGTGTGTGAAGTCATAGAATGGAGGTGTGTGAACTCACAATGGAGGTGTGTGAAGTCAAAGAATGGAGGTGTGTGAAGTCATAGAATGGAATTGTGGGAAATTATAGAATGGAGGTGTGTGAAGCCACAATTGAGGTGTGTGAAGTCACAGAATTGAGGTGTGTGAACTCAGAATGGAGGTGTGTGAACTCACAGAATGGAGGTTTGTGAAGTCATAGAATGGAGGTGTGTCAAGTCATAGAATGGATGTTTCTGAAGTAGAATGAAGGTGTGTGAAGTCATAGAATGGAGGTGTGTGAAGTCAAAATTGAGGTGTGTGAACTCATAAAATGGAGATGTGTGAAGTCATCGAATGGAGGTGTGTGAAGTCATGGAATGGAGGTGTGTGAAGTCACAGAATGGAGGTGTCTGAAGTCACAGAATGGAGATGTGTGAAGTCACAGAATGGAGGTGTGTGAAATCACAGAATGGAGGTGTGTGAAGTCACAGAATGGAGGTGTGTGAACTCACAATGGAGGTGTGTGAAGTCAAACAATAAAGGTGTGTGAAGTCAAACAATAAAGGTTTGTGAAGTCACAGAATGGAGGTCTGTGAAGTCATAGAAGGGAGGTGTGTTTAGTCACAGAATGGAGGTGTGTGAAGTCAGAGAATGGAGGTGTGTGAACTCAGAATGGAGGTGTGTGAAGTCACAGAACGAAGATTTGTGAAGTCATAGAATGGAAGTACGTGAAGTCATAGAATGGATGTTTCTGAAGTAAGAATGAAGGAGCGTGAAGACATAGAATGGAGGTGTGTGAAGTCAAAATGGAGGTGTGTGAATTCATAGAATGGAGGTGTGTGAACTCATAGAATGGAGGTGTGTGAAGTCATGGAATGGAGGTGTGTGAAGTCAAAGAATGGAGGTGTGTGAAGTCAAACAATAAAGGTGTGTGAAGTCACAGAATGGAGGTGTGTGAAATCACAGAATGGAGGTGTGTGAAGTCAAAAAGGTGGTGTGTAGAGTCACAAATGGAGGTGTGTGAACTCATAGAATGGAGGTGTGTGAATTCAAAGAATGGAGGTGTGTGAAGTCATAGAATAGAGGTGTGGGAAGTCATAGAATGGATGTTTCTGAAGTAGAATGAAGGTGTGTGAAGTCATAGAATGGAGGTGTGTGAAGTCAAATGGAGGTGTGTGAACTCATAGAATTGAGGTGTGTGAACTCATAGAATGGAGGTGTGTGAAGTCATGGAATGAAGGTGTGTGAAGTCAAAGAATGGAGGTGTGTGAAGTCAAACAATAAAGGTGTGTGAAGTCACAGAATGGAGGTGTGTGAAATCACAGAATGGCGGTGTGTGAACTCACAATGGAGGTGTGTGAAGTCAAACAATAAAGGTGTGTGAAGTCAAACAATGGTGGTGTGTGAAGTCACAGAATGGAGGTGTGTGAAGTCATCGAAAGGAGGAGTGTGAAGTCAGAATGGAGGTGTGTGAAGTCATAGAATGGAGGTGTGTGAAGTCAGAATGGAGGTGTGTGAACTCATAGAATGGAGGTGTGAAGTCACAATGGAGGTGTGTGAAGTCATAGAATGGAGGTGTGTGAAGTCACAGTATGGAGGTGTGTGAAATCATAGAATGGAGCTGTGTGAAGTCAGATTTGAGGAGTGTGAAGTCACAGAATGGAGGTGTGTGAAGTTATAGAATGGAGGTGTGTGAAGTCATAATGGTGGTGTGTGAAGTTGCAGAATTGAGGTGTGTGAAGTCACACATGGAGGTGTGTGAAGTCATAGAATGGAGGTGTGTGAAGTCATAGAATGGAGGTGTGTGAAGTCATAGAACTGATGTTTGTGAAGTAAGAATGAAGGTGTGTTAAGTCATAGAATGGAGGTGTTTGAAGGCACAGAATGGAGGTGTGTGAAGTCACAGAATGGAGGTGTGTGAACTCACAATGGAGGTGTGTGAAGTCAAAGAATGGAGGTGTGTGAAGTCAGAGAATGGAAGTGTGTGAAGTCATAGAATGAAGGTGTGTGAAGCCAGAATTGAGGTGCGTGAAGTCACAGAATTGAGGTGTGTGAACTCAGAATGAAGGTGTGTGAAGTCATAGAATGGATGTTTCTGAAGTCATAGATGGATGTGTGTGAAGTCATAGAATGGAGGTGTGTGAAGTCAAAATGCAGGTGTGCGAACTCATAAAATGGAGATGTGTGAAGTCATGGAAAGGAGGTGTTTGAAGTCCAAAAATGGAGGTGTGTGAAGTCAAAAAATGGTGGTGTGTGAAGTCACAGAATGGAGGTGTGTGAAGTCAAAGAATGGAAGTGTGTGAAGTCAAAATGGAGGTGTGTGAAGTCACAGAATGGAGGTGTGTGAAGTCACAGAATGGAGGTGTGTGAAGTCATAGAATGGAGGTGTGTGAAGTCACAGAATGGAGGTGTGTGAAGTCAAAATGGAGGTGTGTGAACTCATAGAATGGAGGTGTGTGAACTCATAGAATGGAAGTGTGTGAAGTCATGGAATGGAGGTGTGTGAAGTCAAAGAATGGAGGTGTGAAGTCAAACAATAAAGGTGTGTGAAGTCACAGAAAGGAGGTGTGTGAAATCACAGAATGGAGGTGTGTGAAGTCAAAAAGGTGGTGTGTAGAGTCACAAATGGAGGTTTGTGAACTCATAGAATGGAGGTGTGTGAAGTCAAAGAATGGAGGTGTGTGAAGTCATGGAATGGAGTTGTGTGAAGTCACAGAATGGAGGTGTGTGAAGTCATAGAATGGAGGTGTGCGAAGTCATAGAATGGATGTTTCTGAAGTAAGAATGAAGGTGTGTGAAGTCATAGAATGGAGGTGTGTGAAGTCAAAATGGAGGTGTGTGAACTCATAGAATTGAGGTGTGTGAACTCATAGAATGGAGGTGTGTGAAGTCATGGAATGAAGGTGTGTGAAGTCAAAGAATGGAGGTGTGTGAAGTCAAACAATAAAGGTGTGTGAAGTCACAGAATGGAAGTGTGTGAAATCACAGAATGGAGGTGTGTGAAGTCAAAATGTGGTGTGTAGAGTCACAAATGGAGGTGTGTGAACTCATAGAATGGAGGTGTGTGAAGTCAAAGAATGGAGGTGTGTGAAGTCAGAATGGAGGTGTGTGAACTCATAGAATGGAGGTGTGAAGTCACAATGGAGGTGTGTGAAGTCACAGTATGGAGGTGTGTGAAATCATAGAATGGAGGTGTGTGAAGTCAAAATTGAGGTGTGTGAACTCATAGAATGGAGGTGTGAAGTCAAAATTGAGGTGTGTGAACTCATAAAATGGAGATGTGTGAACTCATCGAATGGAGGTGTGTGAAGTCATGGAATGGAGGTGTGTGAAGTCACAGAATGGAGGTGTGTGAAATCACAGAATGGAGGTGTGTGAAGTCAAAATGTGGTGTGTAGAGTCACAAATGGAGGTGTGTGAACTCATAGAATGGAGGTGTGTGAAGTCAAAGAATGGAGGTGTGTGAAGTCAGAATGGAGGTGTGGGAAGTCATAGAATGGAGGTGTGTGAAGTCAGAATGGAGGTGTGTGAACTCATAGAATGGAGGTGTGAAGTCACAATGGAGGTGTGTGAAGTCACAGTATGGAGGTGTGTGAAATCATAGAATGGAGGTGTGTGAAGTCAAAATTGAGGTGTGTGAACTCATAAAATGGAGATGTGTGAACTCATCGAATGGAGGTGTGTGAAGTCATGGAATGGAGGTGTGTGAAGTCACAGAATGGAGGTGTGTGAAGGCACAGAATGGAGATGTGTGAAGTCACAGAATGGAGGTGTGTGAAATCACAGAATGGAGGTGTGTGAAGTCACAGAATGGAGGTGTGTGAACTCACAATGGAGGTGTGTGAAGTCAAACAATAAAGGTGTGTGAAGTCTAACAATAAAGGTTTGTGAAGTCACAGAATGGAGGTCTGTGAAGTCATAGAAGGGAGGTGTGTTTAGTCACAGAATGGATGTGTGTGAAGTCAGAGAATGGAGGTGTGTGAAGTCAAAGAATGGAGGTGTGTGAAGTCAGAATGGAGTTGTGTGAAGTCATAGAATGTAGGTGTGTGAAGTCAGAATGGAGGTGTGGGAAGTCATAGAATGGAGGTGTGTGAAGTCAGAATGGAGGTGTGTGAACTCATAGAATGGAGGTGTGAAGTCACAGTGGAGGTGTGTGAAGTCACAGTATGGCGGTGTGTGAAATCATAGAATGGAGCTGTGTGAAGTCAGATTTGAGGAGTGTGAAGTCACAGAATGGAGGTGTGTGAAGTCACAGAATGGAGTTGTGAAGTCATAGAATGTAGGTGTGTGAATTCATAGAATGGAGGTGTGTGAAGTCATAATGGAGGTGTGTGAAGTCACAGAATTGAGGTGTGTGAAGTCACAGAATGGAGGTGTGTGAAGTCATAGAATGGAGGTGTGTGAACTCACAATGGAGGTGTGTGAAGTCATAGAATGGAATTGTGTGAAGTTATAGAATGGAGGTGTGTGAAGCCAGAATTGAGGTGTGTGAAGTCACAGAATTGAGGTGTGTGAACTCAGAATGGATTTGTGTGAAGTCACAGAATGGAGGTTTGTGAAGTCATAGAATGGAGGTGTGACAAGTCATAGAATGGATGTTTCTGAAGTAGAATGAAGGTGTGTGAAGTCATAGAATGGAGGTGTGTGAAGTCAAAATTGAGGTGTGTGAACTCATAAAATGGAGATGTGTGAAGTCATCGAATGGAGGTGTGTGAAGTCATGGAATGGAGGTGTGTGAAGTCACAGAATGGAGTTGTGTGAAGTCACAGAATGGAGATGTGTGAAGTCACAGAATGGAGGTGTGTGAAATCACAGAATGGAGGTGTGTGAAGTCACAGAATGGAGGTGTGTGAACTCACAATGGAGGTGTGTGAAGTCAAACAATAAAGGTGTGTGAAGTCAAACAATAAAGGTTTGTGAAGTCACAGAATGGAGGTCTGTGAAGTCATAGAAGGGAGGTGTGTTTAGTCACAGAATGGAGGTGTGTGAAGTCAGAGAATGGAGGTGTGTGAACTCAGAATGGAGGTGTGTGAAGTCACAGAACAGAGATTTGTGAAGTCATAGAAAGGAAGTACGTGAAGTCATAGAATGGATGTTTCTGAAGTAAGAATGAAGGAGCGTGAATTCATAGAATGGAGGTGTGTGAAGTCAAAATGGAGGTGTGTGAATTCATAGAATGAAGGTGTGTGAAGTCAAAGAATGGAGGTGTGTGAAGTCAAACAATAAAGGTGTGTGAAGTCACAGAATGGAGGTGTGTGAAATCACAGAATGGAGGTGTGTGAAGTCAAAAATGTGGTGTGTAGAGTCACAAATGGAGGTGTGTGAACTCATAGAATGGAGGTGTGTGAAGTCACAGAATGGAGGTGTGTGAAGTCACAGAATGGAGGTGTGTGAAGTCACAGAATGGAGGTGTGTGAACTCACAATGGAGATGTGTGAAATCAAACAATAAAGGTGTGTGACGTCAAACAATAAAGGTTTGTGAAGTCACAGAATGGAGGTGTGTGAAGTCATGGAAAGGAGGTGTTTGAAGTCCAAAAATGGAGGTGTGTGAAGTCAAACAATGGTGGTGTGTGAAGTCACAGAATGGAGGTGTGTGAAGTCAAAGAATGGAACTGTGTGAAATCAAAATGGAGGTGTTTGAAGTCACAGAATGGAGGTGTGTGAAGTAACACAATGGAGGTATGTGAAGTCATAGAATGGAGGTGTGTGAAGTCACAGAATGGAGGTGTGTGAAGTCAAAGAATGGAGGTGTGTGAAGTCACAGAATGGAGGTGTGTGAAGTCACAGAATGGAGGTGTGTGAAGTCATAGAATGGAGGTGTGTGAAGTCAAACAATAAAGGTGTGTGAAGTCACAGAATGTAGGTGTGTGAAATCACAGAATGGCGGTGTGTGAACTCACAATGGAGGTGTGTGAAGTCAAACAATAAAGGTGTGTGAAGTCAAACAATGGTGGTTTGTGAAGTCACAGAATGGAGGTGTGTGAAGCCAAAGAATGGAAGTGTGTGAAGTCAAAATGGAGGTGTGTAAAGTCACAGAATGGAGGTGTGTGAAGTCACAGAATGGAGGTGTGTGAAGTCATCGAAAGGAGGTGTGTGAAGTCATGGAATGGAGGTGTGTGAAGTTACAGAATGGCGGTGTGTGAAGTCAGAATGGAGTGGTGTGACGTCATAGAATGTAGGTGTGTGAAGTCAGAATGGAGGTGTGTGAAGTCATAGAATGGAGGTGTGTGAAGTCAGAATGCAGGTGTGTGAACTCATAGAATGGAGGTGTGAAGTCACAATGGAGGTGTGTGAAGTCATAGAATGGAGGTGTGTGAAGTCACAGTATGGAGGTGTGTGAAATCATAGAATGGTGCTGTGTGAAGTCAGATTTGAGGAGTGTGAAGTCATGGAATGGAGGTGTGTGAAGTCATGGAATGAAGGTGTGTGAAGTCAAAGAATGGAGGTGTGTGAAGTCAAACAATAAAGGTGTGTGAAGTCACAGAATGGAGGTGTGTGAAATCACAGAATGGCGGTGTGTGAACTCACAATGGAGGTGTGTGAAGTCAAACAATAAAGGTGTGTGAAGTCAAACAATGGTGGTGTGTGAAGTCACAGAATGGAGGTGTGTGAAGTCAAAGAATGGAAGTGTGTGAAGTCAATGGAGGTGTGTGAAGTCACAGAATGGAGGTGTGTGAAGTCACAGAATGGAGGTGTGTGAAGTCACAGAATGGAGGTGTGAAGTCATAGAATGGACGTGTGTGAAATCACACATGGAGGTGTGTGAAGTCATAGAATGGAGGTGTGTGAAGTCATAGAATGGAGTTGTGTGAAGTCATAGAACTGATGTTTGTGAAGTAAGAATGAAGGTGTGTTAAGTCATAGAATGGAGGTGTTTGAAGGCACAGAATGGAGGTGTGTGAAGTCACAGAATGGAGGTGTGTGAACTCACAATGGAGGTGTGTGAAGTCAAAGAATGGAGGTGTGTGAAGTCAGAGAATGGAAGTGTGTGAAGTCATAGAATTAAGGTGTGTGAAGCCAGAATTGAGGTGTGTGAAGTCACAGATTGAGGTGCGTGAACTCAGAATGAAGGTGTGTGAAGTCATAGAATGGATGTTTCTGAAGTCATAGAATGGATGTGTGTGAAGTCGTAGAATGGAGGTGTGTGAAGTCACAGAATGGAGTTGTGTGAAGTCACAGAATGGAGGTGTGTGAACTCACAATGGAGGTGTGTGAAATCAAACAATAAAGGTGTGTGAAGTCAAACAATAAAGGTTTGTGAAGTCACAGAATGGAGGTGTGTGAAGTCATAGAATGGAGATGTGTGAAGTCATGGAAAGGAGGTGTTTGAAGTCCGAAAATGGAGGTGTGTGAAATCAAACAATGGTGGTATGTGAAGTCACAGAATGGAGGTGTGTGAAGTCAAAGAATGGAACTGTGTGAAGTCAAAATGGAGGTGTGTGAAGTCACAGAATGGAGGTGTGTGAAGTCACAGAATGGAGGTGTGTGAAGTCATAGAATGGAGGTGTGTGAAGTCACAGAATGGAGGTGTGTGAAGTCAAAGAATGGGGTTGTGTGAAGTCACAGAATGGAGGTGTGTGAAGTCAAAATGGAGGTGTGTGAACTCAACGAATGGAGGTGTGTGAACTCATAGAATGGAAGTGTGTGAAGTCATGGAATGGAGGTGTGTGAAGTCAACTAATGGGGGTGTGAAATCAAACAATAAAGGTGTGTGAAGTCACAGAATGGAGGTGTGTGAAATCACAGAATGCAGGTGTGTGAAGTCAAAAAGGTGGTGTGTAGAGTCACAAATGGAGGTGTGTGAACTCATAGAATGGAGGTGTGTGAAGTCAAAGAATGGAGGTGTGTGAAGTCATGGAATGGAAGTGTGTGAAGTCACAGAATGGAGTTGTGTGAAGTCATAGAATGGAGGTGTGTGAAGTCAAAATGGAGGTGTGTGAACTCATAGAATTGAGGTGTGTGAACTCATAGAATGGAGGTTTTTGAAGTCATGGAATGAAGGTGTGTGAAGACAAAGAATGGAGGTGTGTGAAGTCAAACAATAAAGGTGTGTGAAGTCACAGAATGGAAGTGTGTGAAATCACAGAATGGAGGTGTGTGAAGTCAAAATGTGGTGTGTAGAGTCACAAATGGAGGTGTGTAAACTCATAGAATGGAGGTGTGTGAAGTCAAAGAATGAAGGTGTGTGAAGTCACAGAATGGAGGTGTGAAGTCATAGAATGTAGGTGTGTGAAGTCATAAAATGGAGGTGTGTGAAGTCATAATGGAGGTGTGTGAAGTCACAGAATTGAGGTGTGTGAAGTCACAGAATGGAGGTGTGTGAAGTTATAGAATGGAGGTGTGTGAAGTCATAGAATGGAGGTGTTTGCAGGCACAGAATGGAGGTGTGTGAAGTCATAGAATGGAGCTGTGTGAAGTCAGAATGGAGGTGTATGAAGTCATCGAATGGAGGTGTGTGAAGTCATGGAATGGAGGTGTGTGAAGTCACAGAATGGCGGTGTGTGAAGTCAGAATGGAGTTGTGTGAAGTCATAGAATGTAGGTGTGTGAAGTCAGAATGGAGGTGTGGGAAGTCATAGAATGGAGGTGTGTGAAGTCAGAATGAAGGTGTGTGAACTCATAGAATGGAGGTGTGAAATCACAATGGAGGTGTGTGAAGTCACAGTATGGAGGTGTGTGAAATCATAGAATGGAGCTGTGTGAAGTCAGATTTGAGGAGTGTGAAGTCACAGAATGGAGGTGTGTGAAGTCACAGAATGGAGGTGTGAAGTTATAGAATGTAGGTGTGTGAAGTCATAGAATGGAGGTGTGTGAAGGCACAGAATGGAGGTGTGTGAAGTCATAGAATGGAGCTGTGTGAAGTCAGAATGGAGGTGTGTGAAGTCACAGAATGGAGGTGTGCGAACTCAGAAGGGAGGTGTGTGAAGTCACAGAATGGAGGTGTGTTAAGTCACAGAACGGAGGTGTTTGAACTCACAATGGAGGTGTGTGAAGTCACAGAATGGAGGTGTGTGAAGTCACAGAATGGAGGTGTGAAGTTATAGAATGTAGGTGTGTGAAGTCACAGAATTGAGGGGTGTGAAGTCACAGAATGGAGGTGTGTGAAGCCATAGAATGGAGGTGTGTGAAGTCATAGAATGGAGGTGTTTGAAGGCACAGAATGGAGGTGTGTGAAGTCATAGAATGGAGCTGTGTGAAGTCAGAATGGAGGTGTGTGAAGTCATAGAATGCAGGTGTGTGAACTCACAATGGAGGTGTGTGAAGTCAAAGAGTGGAGGTGTGTGAAGTCATAGAATGGAATTGTGTGAAGTTATAGAATGGAGGTGTGTGAAGCCAGAATTGAGGTGTGTGAAGTCACAGAATTGAGTTGTGTGAACTCAGAATGGAGGTGTGTGAAGTCACAGAATGGAGGTTTGTGAAGTCATAGAATGGAGGTGGGTCAAGTCATAGAATGGATGTTTCTGAAGTAGAATGAAGGTGTGTGAAGTCATACAATGGAGGTTTGAGAAGTCAAAACGGAGGTGTGTGAACTCATAAAACGGAGATGTGTGAAGTCATGGAATGGAGGTGTGTGAAGTCCAAAAATGGAGGTGGGTGAAGTCAAACAATGGAGGTGTGTGAAGTCATCGAATGGAGGTGTGTGAAGTCATGGAATGGAGGTGTGTGAAGTCACAGAATGGAGGTGTGTGAACTCACAATGGAGGTGTGTGAAGTCAAACAATAAAGGTGTGTGAAGTCAAACAATAAAAGTTTGTGAAGTCACAGAATGGAGGTCTGTGAAGTCATGGAATGGAGGTGTGTGAAGTCACAGAATGGAGGTGTGTGAACTCACAATGGAGGTGTGTGAAGTCAAACAATAAAGGTGTGTGAAGTCAAACAATAAAAGTTTGTGAGGTCACAGAATGGAGGTCTGTGAAGTCATGGAATGGAGGTGTGTGAAGTCACAGAATGGAGGTGTGAGAAGTCATAGAATGGAGGTGTTTGAAGGCACAGCATTGAGGTGTGTGAAGTCATAGAATTGAGCTGTGTGAAGTCAGAATGGAGGTGTGTGAAGTCATAGAATGGAGGTGTGTGAACTCACAATGGAGGTGTGTGAAGTCAAAGAATGGAGGTGTGTGAAGTCATAGAATGGAATTGTGGGAAGTTATAGAATGGAGGTGTGTGAAGCCACAATTGAGGTGTGTGAAGTCACAGAATTGAGGTGTGTGAACTCAGAATGGAGGTGTGTGAACTCACAGAATGGAGGTTTGTGAAGTCATAGAATGGAGGTGTGTCAAGTCATAGAATGGATGTTTCTGAAGTAGAATGAAGGTGTGTGAAGTCATAGAATGGAGGTGTGTGAAGTCAAAATTGAGGTGTGTGAACTCATAAAATGGAGATGTGTGAAGTCATCGAATGGAGGTGTGTGAAGTCACGGAATGGAGGTGTGTGAAGTCACAGAATGGAGGTGTCTGAAGTCACAGAATGGAGATGTGTGAAGTCACAGAATGGAGGTGTGTGAAATCACAGAATGGAGGTGTGTGAAGTCACAGAATGGAGGTGTGTGAACTCACAATGGAGGTGTGTGAAGTCAAACAATAAAGGTGTGTGAAGTCAAACAATAAAGGTTTGTGAAGTCACAGAATGGAGGTCTGTGAAGTCATAGAAGGGAGGTGTGTTTAGTCACAGAATGGAGGTGTGTGAAGTCAGAGAATGGAGGTGTGTGAACTCAGAATGTAGGTGTGTGAAGTCACAGAAAGAAGATTTGTGAAGTCATAGAATGGAAGTACGTGAAGTCATAGAATGGATGTTTCGGAAGTAAGAATGAAGGAGCGTGAAGTCATAGAATGGAGGTGTGTGAAGTCAAAATGGAGGTGTGTGAATTCATAGAATGGAGGTGTGTGAACTCATAGAATGGAGGTGTGTGAAGTCATGGAATGGAGGTGTGTGAAGTCAAAGAATGGAGGTGTGTGAAGTCAAACAATAAAGGTGTGTGAAGTCACAGAATGGAGGTGTGTGAAATCACAGAATGGAGGTGTGTGAAGTCAAAAAGGTGGTGTGTAGAGTCACAAATGGAGGTGTGTGAACTCATAGAATGGAGGTGTGTGAATTCAAAGAATGGAGGTGTGTGAAGTCATAGAATAGAGGTGTGGGAAGTCATAGAATGGATGTTTCTGAAGTAGAATGAAGGTGTGTGAAGTCATAGAATGGAGGTGTGTGAAGTCAAATGGAGGTGTGTGAACTCATAGAATTGAGGTGTGTGAACTCATAGAATGGAGGTGTGTGAAGTCATGGAATGAAGGTGTGTGAAGTCAAAGAATGGAGGTGTGTGAAGTCAAACAATAAAGGTGTGTGAAGTCACAGAATGCAGTTGTGTGAAATCACAGAATGGCGGTGTGTGAACTCACAATGGAGGTGTGTGAAGTCAAACAATAAAGGTGTGTGAAGTCAAACAATGGTGGTTTGTGAAGTCACAGAATGGAGGTGTGTGAAGTCATCGAAAGGAGGAGTGTGAAGTCAGAATGGAGGTGTGTGAAGTCATAGAATGGAGGTGTGTGAAGTCAGAATGGAGGTGTGTGAACTCATAGAATGGAGGTGTGAAGTCACAATGGAGGTGTGTGAAGTCATAGAATGGAGGTGTGTGAAGTCACAGTATGGAGGTGTGTGAAATCATAGAATGGAGCTGTGTGAAGTCAGATTTGAGGAGTGTGAAGTCACAGAATGGAGGTGTGTGAAGTTATAGAATGGAGGTGTGTGAAGTCATAATGGTGGTGTGTGAAGTTACAGAATTGAGGTGTGTGAAGTCACACATGGAGGTGTGTGAAGTCATAGAATGGAGGTGTGTGAAGTCATAGAATGGAGGTGTGTGAAGTCAAAGAATGGAGGTGTGTGAAGTCACAGAATGGAGGTGTGTGAACTCACAATGGAGGTGTGTGAAGTCAAAGAATGGAGGTGTGTGAAGTCAGAGAATGGAAGTGTGTGAAGTCATAGAATGAAGGTGTGTGAAGCCAGAATTGAGGTGCGTGAAGTCACAGAATTGAGGTGTGTGAACTCAGAATGAAGGTGTGTGAAGTCATAGAATGGATGTTTCTGAAGTCATAGATGGATGTGTGTGAAGTCATAGAATGGAGGTGTGTGAAGTCAAAATGCAGGTGTGCGAACTCATAAAATGGAGATGTGTGAAGTCATGGAAAGGAGGTGTTTGAAGTCCAAAAATGGAGGTGTGTGAAGTCAAAAAATGGTGGTGTGTGAAGTCACAGAATGGAGGTGTGTGAAGTCAAAGAATGGAAGTGTGTGAAGTCAAAATGGAGGTGTGTGAAGTCACAGAATGGAGGTGTGTGAAGTCACAGAATGGAGGTGTGTGAAGTCATAGAATGGAGGTGTGTGAAGTCACAGAATGGAGGTGTGTGAAGTCAAAATGGAGGTGTGTGAACTCATAGAATGGAGGTGTGTGAACTCATAGAATGGAAGTGTGTGAAGTCATGGAATGGAGGTGTGTGAAGTCAAAGAATGGAGGTGTGAAGTCAAACAATAAAGGTGTGTGAAGTCACAGAAAGGAGGTGTGTGAAATCACAGAATGGAGGTGTGTGAAGTCAAAAAGGTGGTGTGTAGAGTCACAAATGGAGGTTTGTGAACTCATAGAATGGAGGTGTGTGAAGTCAAAGAATGGAGGTGTGTGAAGTCATGGAATGGAGTTGTGTGAAGTCACAGAATGGAGGTGTGTGAAGTCATAGAATGGAGGTGTGCGAAGTCATAGAATGGATGTTTCTGAAGTAAGAATGAAGGTGCGTGAAGTCATAGAATGGAGGTGTGTGAAGTCAAAATGGAGGTGTGTGAACTCATAGAATTGAGGTGTGTGAACTCATAGAATGGAGGTGTGTGAAGTCATGGAATGAAGGTGTGTGAAGTCAAAGAATGGAGGTGTGTGAAGTCAAACAATAAAGGTGTGTGAAGTCACAGAATGGAAGTGTGTGAAATCACAGAATGGAGGTGTGTGAAGTCAAAATGTGGTGTGTAGAGTCACAAATGGAGGTGTGTGAACTCATAGAATGGAGGTGTGTGAAGTCAAAGAATGGAGGTGTGTGAAGTCAGAATGGAGTTGTGTTTAGTCATAGAATGTAGGTGTGTGAAGTCAGAATGGAGGTGTGGGAAGTCATAGAATGGAGGTGTGTGAAGTCAGAATGGAGGTGTGTGAACTCATAGAATGGAGGTGTGAAGTCACAATGGAGGTGTGTGAAGTCACAGTATGGAGGTGTGTGAAATCATAGAATGGAGGTGTGTGAAGTCAAAATTGAGGTGTGTGAACTCATAAAATGGAGATGTGTGAACTCATCGAATGGAGGTGTGTGAAGTCATGGAATGGAGGTGTGTGAAGTCACAGAATGGAGGTGTGTGAAGTCACAGAATGGAGATGTGTGAAGTCACAGAATGGAGGTGTGTGAAGTCATAATGGAGGTGTGTGAAGTCACAGAATTGAGGTGTGTGAAGTCACAGAATGGAGGTGTGTGAAGTCATAGAATGGAGGTGTGTGAACTCACAATGGAGGTGTGTGAAGTCAAAGAATGGAGGTGTGTGAAGTCATAGAATGGAATTGTGTGAAGTTATAGAATGGAGGTGTGTGAAGCCAGAATTGAGGTGTGTGAAATCACAGAATTGAGGTGTGTGAACTCAGAATGGATTTGTGTGAAGTCACAGAATGGAGGTTTGTGAAGTCATAGAATGGAGGTGTGTCAAGTCATAGAATGGATGTTTCTGAAATAGAATGAAGGTGTGTGAAGTCATAGAATGGAGGTGTGTGATGTCAAAATTGAGGTGTGTGAACTCATAAAATGGAGATGTGTGAAGTCATCGAATGGAGGTGTGTGAAGTCATGGAATGGAGGTGTGTGAATTCACAGAATGGAGTTGTGTGAAGTCACAGAATGGAGATGTGTGAAGTCACAGAATGGAGGTGTGTGAAATCACAGAATGGAGGTGTGTGAAGTCACAGAATGGAGGTGTGTGAACTCACAATGGAGGTGTGTGAAGTCAAACAATAAAGGTGTTTGAAGTCAAACAATAAAGGTTTGTGAAGTCACAGAATGGAGGTCTGTGAAGTCATAGAAGGGAGGTGTGTTTAGTCACAGAATGGAGGTGTGTGAAGTCAGAGAATGGAGGTGTGTGAACTCAGAATGGAGGTGTGTGAAGTCACAGAACAGAGATTTGTGAAGTCATAGAAAGGAAGTACGTGAAGTCATAGAATGGATGCTTCTGAAGTAAGAATGAAGGAGCGTGAAGTCATAGAATGGAGGTGTGTGAAGTCAAAATGGAGGTGTGTGAATTCATAGAATGAAGGTGTGTGAAGTCAAAGAATGGAGGTGTGTGAAGTCAAACAATAAAGGTGTGTGAAGTCACAGAATGGAGGTGTGTGAAATCACAGAATGGAGGTGTGTGAAGTCAAAAATGTGGTGTGTAGAGTCACAAATGGAGGTGTGTGAACTCATAGAATGGAGGTGTGTGAAGTCACAGAATGGAGGTGTGTGAAGTCACAGAATGGAGGTGTGTGAAGTCACAGAATGGAGGTGTGTGAAGTCACAATGGAGATGTGTGAAATCAAACAATAAAGGTGTGTGACGTCAAACAATAAAGTTTTGTGAAGTCACAGAATGGAGGTGTGTGAAGTCATGGAAAGGAGGTGTTTGAAGTCCAAAAATGGAGGTGTGTGAAGTCAAACAATGGTGGTGTGTGAAGACACAGAATGGAGGTGTGTGAAGTCAAAGAATGGAACTGTGTGAAATCAAAATGGAGGTGTTTGAAGTCACAGAATGGAGGTGTGTGAAGTCAAAGAATGGAGGTGTGTGAAGTCACAGAATGGAGGTGTGTGAAGTTACAGAATGGAGGTGTGTGAAGTCATAGAATGGAGGTGTGTGAAGTCAAACAATAAAGGTGTGTGAAGTCACAAAATGTAGGTGTGTGAAATCACAGAATGGCGGTGTGTGAACTCACAATGGAGGTGTGTGAAGTCAAACAATAAAGGTGTGTGAAGTCAAACAATGGTGGTTTGTGAAGTCACAGAATGGAGGTGTGTGAAGCCAAAGAATGGAAGTGTGTGAAGTCAAAATGGAGGTGTGTAAACTCACAGAATGGAGGTGTGTGAAGTCACAGAATGGAGGTGTGTGAAGTCATCGAAAGGAGGTGTGTGAAGTCATGGAATGGAGGTGTGTGAAGTCACAGAATGGCGGTGTGTGAAGTCAGAATGGAGGTGTGTGAAGTCATAGAATGGAGGTGTGTGAAGTCAGAATGGAGGTGTGTGAACTCATAGAATGGAGGTGTGAAGTCACAATGGAGGTGTGTGAAGTCATAGAATGGAGGTGTGTGAAGTCACAGTATGGAGGTGTGTGAAATCATAGAATGGTGCTGTGTGAAGTCAGATTTGAGGAGTGTGAAGTCATGGAATGGAGGTGTGTGAAGTCATGGAATGAAGGTGTGTGAAGTCAAAGAATGGAGGTGTGTGAAGTCAAACAATAAAGGTGTGTGAAGTCACAGAATGGAGGTGTGTGAAATCACAGAATGGCGGTGTGTGAACTCACAATGGAGGTGTGTGAAATCAAACAATAAATGTGTGTGAAGTCAAACAATGGTGGTGTGTGAAGTCACAGAATGGAGGTGTGTGAAGTCAAAGAATGGAAGTGTGTGAAGTCAATGGAGGTGTGTGAAGTCACAGAATGGAGGTGTGTGAAGTCACAGAATGGAGGTGTGTGAAGTCACAGAATGGAGGTGTGAAGTCATAGAATGGAGGTGTGTGAAATCACACATGGAGGTGTGTGAAGTCATAGAATGGAGGTGTGTGAAGTCATAGAATGGAGGTGTGTGAAGTCATAGAACTGATGTTTGTGAAGTAAGAATGAAGGTGTGTTAAGTCATAGAATGGAGGTGTTTGAAGGCACAGAATGGAGGTGTGTGAAGTCACAGAATGGAGGTGTTTGAACTCACAATGGAGGTGTGTGAAGTCAAAGAATGGAGGTGTGTGAAGTCAGAGAATGGAAGTGTGTGAAGTCATAGAATTAAGGTGTGTGAAGCCAGAATTGAGGTGTGTGAAGTCACAGATTGAGGTGCGTGAACTCAGAATGAAGGTGTGTGAAGTCATAGAATGGATGTTTCTGAAGTCATAGAATGGATGTGTGTGAAGTCGTAGAATGGAGGTGTGTGAAGTCACAGAATGGAGGTGTGTGAAGTCACAGAATGGAGGTGTGTGAACTCACAATGGAGGTGTGTGAAATCAAACAATAAAGGTGTGTGAAGTCAAACAATAAAGGTTTGTGAAGTCACAGAATGGAGGTGTGTGAAGTCATAGAATGGAGATGTGTGAAGTCATGGAAAGGATGTGTTTGAAGTCCGAAAATGGAGGTGTGTGAAATCAAACAATGGTGGTATGTGAAGTCACAGAATGGAGGTGTGTGAAGTCAAAGAATGGAACTGTGTGAAGTCAAAATGGAGGTGTGTGAAGTCACAGAATGGAGGTGTGTGAAGTCACAGAATGGAGGTGTGTGAAGTCATAGAATGGAGGTGTGTGAAATCAAACAATGGTGGTATGTGAAGTCACAGAATGGAGGTGTGTGAAGTCAAAGAATGGAACTGTGTGAAGTCAAAATGGAGGTGTGTGAAGTCAAAAAGGTGGTGTGTAGAGTCACAAATGGAGGTGTGTGAACTCATAGAATGGAGGTGTGTGAAGTCAAAGAATGGAGGTGTGTGAAGTCATGGAATGGAAGTGTGTGAAGTCACAGAATGGAGTTGTGTGAAGTCATAGAATGGAGGTGTGTGAAGTCAAAATGGAGGTGTGTGAACTCATAGAATTGAGGTGTGTGAACTCATAGAATGGAGGTTTTTGAAGTCATGGAATGAAGGTGTGTGAAGACAAAGAATGGAGGTGTGTGAAGTCAAACAATAAAGGTGTGTGAAGTCACAGAATGGAAGTGTGTGAAATCACAGAATGGAGGTGTGTGAAGTCAAAATGTGGTGTGTAGAGTCACAAATGGAGGTGTGTAAACTCATAGAATGGAGGTGTGTGAAGTCAAAGAATGAAGGTGTGTGAAGTCACAGAATGGAGGTGTGAAGTCATAGAATGTAGGTGTGTGAAGTCATAAAATGGAGGTGTGTGAAGTCATAATGGAGGTGTGTGAAGTCACAGAATTGAGGTGTGTGAAGTCACAGAATGGAGGTGTGTGAAGTTATAGAATGGAGGTGTGTGAAGTCATAGAATGGAGGTGTTTGCAGGCACAGAATGGAGGTGTGTGAAGTCATAGAATGGAGCTGTGTGAAGTCAGAATGGAGGTGTGTGAAGTCATAGAATGGAGGTGTGTGAACTCACAATGGAGGTGTGTGAAGTCAAAGAATGGAGGTGTGTGAAGTCATAGAATGGAATTGTGTGAAGTTATAGAATGGAGGTGTGTGAAGCCAGAATTGAGGTGTGTGAAGTCACAGAATTGAGGTGTGTGAACTCAGAATGGAGGTGTGTGAAGTCACAGAATGGAGGTTTGTGAAGTCATAGAATGGAGGTGTGTCAAGTCATAGAATGGATGTTTCTGAAGTAGAATGAAGGTGTGTGAAGTCATAGAATGGAGGTTTTTGAAGTCAAAATGGAGGTGTGTGAACTCATAAAATGGGGATGTGTGAAGTCATGGAATGGAGGTGTGTGAAGTCCAAAAATGGAGGTGGGTGAAGTCAAACAATGGTGGTGTGTGAAGTCAAAGAATGGAGGTGTGTGAAGTCATCGAATGGAGGTGTGTGAAGTCAGAGAATGGAGGTGTGTGAACTCTGAATGGAGGTGGGTGAAGTCACAGAACGGAGATTTGTGAAGTCAGAGAATGGAAGTAAGTGAAGTCATAGAATGGATGTTTCTGAAGTAAGAATGAAGGAGCGTGAAGTCATAGAATGGAGGTGTGTGAAGTCAAAATGGAGGTGTGTGAATTCATAGAATGGAGGTGTGTGAACTCATAGAATGGAGGTGTGTGAAGTCATGGAATGGAGGTGTGTGAAGTCACAGAATGGAGGTGTGTGAAGTAAACAATAAAGGTGTGTGAAGTCACAGAATGGAGGTGTGTGAAATCACAGAATGGAGGTGTGTGAAGTCAAAAAGGTGGTGTGTGGAGTCACAAATGGAGGTGTGTGAACTCATAGAATGGAGGTGTATGAAGTCAAAGAATGGAGGTGTGTGAAGTCATAGAATAGAGGTGTGTGAAGTCATAGAATGGATGTTTCTGAAGTAGAATGAAGGTGTGTGAAGTCATAGAATGGAGGTGTGTGAAGTCAAAATGGAGGTGTGTGAACTCAAAAAATGGAGATGTGTGAAGTCACAGAATGGAGGTGTGTGAAGTCACAGAATGGAGGTGTGTGAAGTCACAGAATGAAGGTGTGTGAACTCACAATGGAGGTGTGTGAAGTCACAGAATGGAGGTGTGTGAAGTCAAACAATAAAGGTGTGTGAAGTCACAGAATGGAGGTCTGTGAAGTCATAGAATGGAGGTGTGTTAAGTCACAGAATGGAGGTGTGTGAACTCAGAGAATGGAGGTGTGTGAACTTAGAATGGAGGTGTGTGAAGTCACAGAACGGAGATTTGTGAAGTCATAGAATGGAGGTGCGTGAAGTCATAGAATGGATGTTTCTGAAGTAAGAATGAACGTGTGTGAAGTCATAGAATGGAGGTGTGTGAAGTCAAAATGGAGGTGTGTGAACTCATAGAATGGAGGTGTGTGAACTCATAGAATGGAGGTGTGTGAAGTCATGGAATGGAGGTGTGTGAAGTCAAAGAATGGAGGTGTGTGAAGTCAAACAATAAAGGTGTGTGAAGTCACAGAATGGAGGTGTGTGAACTCATACAATGGAGGTGTGTGAAGTCAAAGAATGGAGGTGTGTGAAGTCATCGAATGGAAGTGTGGGAAGTCATGGAATGGAGGTGTGTGAAGTCACAGAATGGACGTGTGTGAAGTCAGAATGGAGTTGTGTGAAGTCATAGAATGGAGGTGTGTGAAGTCAGAATGGAGGTGTGTGAAGTCATAGAATGGAGGTAT
The DNA here is from genome assembly GCA_024803745.1 of Megascapheus bottae. Lineage (NCBI taxonomy): Eukaryota > Metazoa > Chordata > Mammalia > Rodentia > Geomyidae > Megascapheus > Megascapheus bottae. The sequence goes on along the minus strand of JANJXV010001406.1, from coordinate 56,501 downwards.
GTGAAGTCAGAATGGAAGTGTGTGAAGTCATAGAATGGAGGTGTGTGAAGTCAAAATGGAGGTGTGTGAAGTCATAGAATGGAGGTGTGTGAAGCCAGAATTGAGGTGTGTGAAGTCACAGAATTGAGGTGTGTGAACTCAGAATGAAGGTGTGTGAAGTCAGAATGGAGGTTTGTGAAGTCATAGAATGGAGGTGTGTGAAGTCATAGAATAGATATTTCTGAAGTAGAATGGAGGTGTGTGAAGTCATAGAATGCAGGTGTGTGAAGTCAAAATGGAGGTGTGCGAACTCATAAAATGGAGATGTGTGAAGTCATGGAAAGGAAGTGTTTGAAGTCCAAAAATGGAGGTGTGTGAAGTCAAATAATGGTGGTATGTGAAGTCACAGAATGGAGGCGTGTGAAGTCAAAAAATGGAACTGTGTGAAGTCAAAATGGAGGTGTGTGAAGTCACAGAATGGAGGTGTGTGAAGTCACAGAATGGAGGTGGTGAAGTCATAGAATGGAGTGTCGTGAAGTCACAGAATGGAGGTGTGTGAAGTCACAGAATGGAGGTGTGTGAAGTCACAGAATGGAGGTGTGTGAAGTCAAAATGGAGGTGTGTGAACTCATAGAATGGAGGTGTGTGAACTCATAGAATGGAAGTGTGTGAAGTCATGGAATGGAGGTGTGTGAAGTCCAAAAATGGAGGTGGGTGAAGTCAAACAATGGTGGTGTGTGAAGTCAAAGAATGGAGGTGTGTGAAGTCATCGAATGGAGGTGTGTGAAGTCAGAGAATGGAGGTGTGTGAACTCTGAATGGAGGTGGGTGAAGTCACAGAACGGAGATTTGTGAAGTCATAGAATGGAAGTACGTAAAGTCATAGAATGGATGTTTCTGAAGTAAGAATGAAGGAGCGTGAATTCATAGAATGGAGGTGTGTGAAGTCAAAATGGAGGTGTGTGAATTCATAGAATGGAGGTGTGTGAACTCATAGAATGGAGGTGTGTGAAGTCATGGAATGGAGGTGTGTGAAGTCACAGAATGGAGGTGTGTGAAGTCAAACAATAAAGGTGTGTGAAGTCACAGAATGGAGGTGTGTGAAATCACAGAATGGAGGTGTGTGAAGTCAAAAAGGTGGTGTGTGGAGTCACAAATGGAGGTGTGTGAACTCATAGAATGGAGGTGTGTGAAGTCAAAGAATGGAGGTGTGTGAAGTCATAGAATAGAGGTGTGTGAAGTCATAGAATGGATGTTTCTGAAGTAGAATGAAGGTGTGTGAAGTCATAGAATGGAGGTGTGTGAAGTCAAAATGGAGGTGTGTGAACTCAAAAAATGGAGATGTGTGAAGTCACAGAATGGAGGTGTGTGAAGTCATAGAATAGAGGTGTGTGAAGTCATAGAATGGATGTTTCTGAAGTAGAATGAAGGTGTGTGAAGTCATAGAATGGAGGTGTGTGAAGTCAAAATGGAGGTGTGTGAACTCAAAAAATGGAGATGTGTGAAGTCACAGAATGGAGGTGTGTGAAGTCACAGAATGGAGGTGTATGAAGACATAGAATATAGGTGTGTGAAGTCACAGAATGAAGGTGTGTGAAGTCACAGAATGGAGGTGTGTGAAGTCACAGAATGAAGGTGTGTGAACTCACAATGGAGGTGTGTGAAGTCACAGAATGGAGGTGTGTGAAGTCAAACAATAAAGGTGTATGAAGTCACAGAATGGAGGTCTGTGAAGTCATAGAATGGAGGTGTGTTAAGTCACAGAATGGAGATGTGTGAACTCAGAGAATGGAGGTGTGTGAACTTAGAATGGAGGTGTGTGAAGTCACAGAACGGAGATTTGTGAAGGCATAGAATGGAGGTGCGTGAAGTCATAGAATGGATGTTTCTGAAGTAAGAATGAACGTGTGTGAAGTCATAGAATGGAGGTGTGTGAAGTCAAAATGGAGGTGTGTGAACTCATAGAATGGAGGTGTGTGAACTCATAGAATGGAGGTGTGTGAAGTCATGGAATGGAGGTGTGTGAAGTCAAAGAATGGAGGTGTGTGAAGTCAAACAATAAAGGTGTGTGAAGTCACAGAATGGAGGTGTGTGAACTCATGGAATGGAGGTGTGTGAAGTCACAGAATGGAGGTGTGTGAAGTCAGAATGGAGTTGTGTGAAGTCATAGAATGGAGGTGTGTGAAGTCAGAATGGAGGTGTGTGAAGTCATAGAATGGAGGTATGTGAAGTCAGAATGGAAGTGTGTGAAGTCATAGAATGGAGGTGTGTGAAGTCAAAATGGAGGTGTGTGAAGTCATAGAATGGAGGTGTGTGAAGCCAGAATTGAGGTGTGTGAAGTCACAGAATTGAGGTGTGTGAACTCAGAATGAAGGTGTGTGAAGTCAGAATGGAGGTTTGTGAAGTCATAGAATGGAGGTGTGTGAAGTCATAGAATAGATATTTCTGAAGTAGAATGGAGGTGTGTGAAGTCATAGAATGCAGGTGTGTGAAGTCAAAATGGAGGTGTGCGAACTCATAAAATGGAGATGTGTGAAGTCATGGAAAGGAAGTGTTTGAAGTCCAAAAATGGAGGTGTGTGAAGTCAAATAATGGTGGTATGTGAAGTCACAGAATGGAGGCGTGTGAAGTCAAAAAATGGAACTGTGTGAAGTCAAAATGGAGGTGTGTGAAGTCACAGAATGGAGGTGTGTGAAGTCACAGAATGGAGGTGGGTGAAGTCATAGAATGGAGGTGTGTGAAGTCACAGAATGGAGGTGTGTGAAGTCACAGAATGGAGGTGTGTGAAGTCACAGAATGGAGGTGTGTGAAGTCAAAATGGAGGTGTGTGAACTCATAGAATGGAGGTGTGTGAACTCATAGAATGGAAGTGTGTGAAGTCATGGAATGGAGGTGTGTGAAGTCCAAAAATGGAGGTGGGTGAAGTCAAACAATGGTGGTGTGTGAAGTCAAAGAATGGAGGTGTGTGAAGTCATCGAATGGAGGTGTGTGAAGTCAGAGAATGGAGGTGTGTGAACTCTGAATGGAGGTGGGTGAAGTCACAGAACGGAGATTTGTGAAGTCATAGAATGGAAGTACGTAAAGTCATAGAATGGATGTTTCTGAAGTAAGAATGAAGGAGCGTGAATTCATAGAATGGAGGTGTGTGAAGTCAAAATGGAGGTGTGTGAATTCATAGAATGGAGGTGTGTGAACTCATAGAATGGAGGTGTGTGAAGTCATGGAATGGAGGTGTGTGAAGTCACAGAATGGAGGTGTGTGAAGTCAAACAATAAAGGTGTGTGAAGTCACAGAATGGAGGTGTGTGAAATCACAGAATGGAGGTGTGTGAAGTCAAAAAGGTGGTGTGTGGAGTCACAAATGGAGGTGTGTGAACTCATAGAATGGAGGTGTGTGAAGTCAAAGAATGGAGGTGTGTGAAGTCATAGAATAGAGGTGTGTGAAGTCATAGAATGGATGTTTCTGAAGTAGAATGAAGGTGTGTGAAGTCATAGAATGGAGGTGTGTGAAGTCAAAATGGAGGTGTGTGAACTCAAAAAATGGAGATGTGTGAAGTCACAGAATGGAGGTGTGTGAAGTCATAGAATAGAGGTGTGTGAAGTCATAGAATGGATGTTCTGAAGTAGAATGAAGGTGTGTGAAGTCATAGAATGGAGGTGTGTGAAGTCAAAATGGAGGTGTGTGAACTCAAAAAATGGAGATGTGTGAAGTCACAGAATGGAGGTGTGTGAAGTCACAGAATGGAGGTGTATGAAGACATAGAATATAGGTGTGTGAAGTCACAGAATGAAGGTGTGTGAAGTCACAGAATGGAGGTGTGTGAAGTCACAGAATGAAGGTGTGTGAACTCACAATGGAGGTGTGTGAAGTCACAGAATGGAGGTGTGTGAAGTCAAACAATAAAGGTGTATGAAGTCACAGAATGGAGGTCTGTGAAGTCATAGAATGGAGGTGTGTTAAGTCACAGAATGGAGATGTGTGAACTCAGAGAATGGAGGTGTGTGAACTTAGAATGGAGGTGTGTGAAGTCACAGAACGGAGATTTGTGAAGGCATAGAATGGAGGTGCGTGAAGTCATAGAATGGATGTTTCTGAAGTAAGAATGAACGTGTGTGAAGTCATAGAATGGAGGTGTGTGAAGTCAAAATGGAGGTGTGTGAACTCATAGAATGGAGGTGTGTGAACTCATAGAATGGAGGTGTGTGAAGTCATGGAATGGAGGTGTGTGAAGTCAAAGAATGGAGGTGTGTGAAGTCAAACAATAAAGGTGTGTGAAGTCACAGAATGGAGGTGTGTGAACTCATGGAATGGAGGTGTGTGAAGTCACAGAATGGAGGTGTGTGAAGTCAGAATGGAGTTGTGTGAAGTCATAGAATGGAGGTGTGTGAAGTCAGAATGGAGGTGTGTGAAGTCATAGAATGGAGGTATGTGAAGTCAGAATGGAGGTGTGTGAAGTCATAGAATGGAGGTGTGTGAAGTCACAATGGAGGTGTGTGAAGTCATAGAATGGAGGTGTGTGAAGCCAGAATTGAGGTGTGTGAAGTCACAGAATTGAGGTGTGTGAACTCAGAATGAAGGTGTGTGAAGTCAGAATGGAGGTTTGTGAAGTCATAGAATGGAGGTGTGTGAAGTCATAGAATGGATATTTCTGAAGTAGAATGGAGGTGTGTGAAGTCATAGCATGCAGGTGTGTGAAGTCAAAATGGAGGTGTGCGAACTCATAAAATGGAGATGTGTGAAGTCATGGAAAGGAAGTGTTTGAAGTCCAAAAATGGAGGTGTGTGAAGTCAAATAATGGTGGTATGTGAAGTCACAGAATGGAGGTGTGTGAAGTCAAAAAATGGAACTGTGTGAAGTCAAAATGGAGGTGTGTAAAGTCACAGAATGGAGGTGTGTGAAGTCACAGAATGGAGGTGTGTGAAGTCATAGAATGGAGGTGTGTGAAGTCACAGAATGGAGGTGTGTGAAGTCACAGAATGGAGGTGTGTGAAGTCACAGAATGGAGGTGTGTGAAGTCAAAATGGAGGTGTGTGAACTCATAGAATGGAGGTGTGTGAACTCATAGAATGGAAGTGTGTGAAGTCATGGAATGGTGGTGTGTGAAGTCAAAGAATGGAGGTGTGAAGTCAAACAATAAAGGTGTGTGAAGTCACAGAATGGAGGTGTGTGAAATCACAGAATGGAGGTGTGTGAAGTCAAAATGTGGTGTGTAGAGTCTCAAATGGAGGTGTGTGAACTCATAGAATGGAGGTGCGTGAAGTCAAAGAATGGAGGTGTGTGAAGTCATGGAATGATGGTGTGTGAAGTCACAGAATGGAGGTGTGTGAAGTCACAGAATGGAGGTGTGTGAAGTCACAGAATGGAGGTGTGTGAAGTCAAAATGGAGGTGTGTGAAGTCATAGAATGGAGGTGTGCGAAGTCATAGAATGGATGTTTCTGAAGTAAGAATGAAGGTGTGTGAAGTCATAGAATGGAGGTGTGTGAAGTCAAAACGGAGGTGTGTGAAGTCACAGAACGGAGGTGTGTGAAGCAACAGAATGGAGGTGTGAAGTCATAGAATGTAGGTGTGTAAAGTCATAGAATGGAGGTGTGTAAAGTCATAATGGAGGTGTGTGAAGTCACAGAATTGAGGTGTGTGAAGTCATAGAATTGAGGTGTGTGAAGCCATGGAATGGAGGTGTTTGAAGGCACAGAATGGAGGTGTGTGAAGTCATAGAATGGAGCTGTGTGAAGTCAGAATGGAAGTGTGTGAAGTCATACAACGGAGGTGTGTGAACTCACAATGGAGGTGTGTGAAGTCAAAGAATGGAGGTGTGTGAAGTCATAGAATGGAATTGTGTGAAGTTATAGAATGGAGGTGTGTGAAGCCAGAATTGAGGTGTGTGAAGTCACAGAATTGAGGTGTGTGAACTCAGAATGGAGATGTGTGAAGTCACAGAATGGAGGTTTGTGAAGTCATAGAATGGAGGTGGGTCAAGTCATAGAATGGATGTTTCTGAAGTAGAATGAAGGTGTGTGAAGTCATAGAATGGAGGTGTGTGAAGTCAAAATGAAGGTGTGTGAACTCATAAAATGGAGATGTGTGAACTCATGGAATGGAGGTGTGTGAAGTCCAAAAATGGAGGTGGGTGAAGTCAAACAATGGTGGTGTGTGAAGTCAAAGAATGGAGGTGTGTGAAGTCATCGAATGGAGGTGTGTGAAGTCATGGAATGGAGGTGTGTGAAGTCACAGAATGGAGGTGTGTGAAGTCACAGAATGGAGATGTGTGAAGTCAGAGAATGGAGGTGTGTGAAGTCACAGAATGGATGTGTGTGAAGTCACAGAATGGAGGTGTGTGAACTCACAATGGACGTGTGTGAAGTCAAACAATAAAGGTGTGTGAAGTCAAACAATAAAGGTTTGTGAAGTCACAGAATGGAGGTCTGTGAAGTCATAGAAGGGAGGTGTGTTTAGTTACAGAATGGAGGTGTGTGAAGTCTGAGAATGGAGGTGTGTGAACTCAGAATGGAGGTGTGTGAAGTCACAGAACGGAGATTTGTGAAGTCATAGAATGGAAGTACGTGAAGTCATAGAATGGATGTTTCTGAAGTAAGAATGAAGGAGCGTGAAGTCATAGAATGGAGGTGTGTGAAGTCAAAGTGGAGGTGTGTGAATTCATAGAATGGAGGTGTGAGAACTCATAGAATGGAGGTGTGTGAAGTCATGGAATGGAGGTGTGTGAAGTCAAAGAATGGAGGTGTGTGAAGTCAAACAATAAAGGTGTGTGAAGTCACAGAATGGAGGTGTGTGAAATCACAGAATGGAGGTGTGTGAAGTCAAAAACGTGGTGTGTAGAGTCACAAATGGAGGTCTGTGAACTCATAGAATGGAGGGGTGTGAAGTCAAAGAATGGAGGTGTGTGAAGTCATAGAATACAGGTGTGTGAAGTCATAGAATGGATGTTTCTGAAGTAGAATGAAGGTGTGTGAAGTCATAGAATGGAGGTGTGTGAATTCAAAATGGAGGTGTGTGAACTCATAAAATGGAGATGTGTGAAGTCATGGAATGGAGGTGCGTGAAGTCCAAAAATGGAGGTGTGTGAAGTCAAACAATGGTGGTGTGTGAAGTCACAGAATGGAGGTGTGTGAAGTGAAAGAATGGAAGTGTGTGAAGTCAAGATGGAGGTGTGTGAAGTCACAGAATGGAGGTGTGTGAAGTCACAGAATGGAGGTGTATGAAGTCATAGAATGTAGGTTTGTGAAGTCACAGAATGGTGGTGTGTGAAGTCACAGAATGGAGGTGTGTGAAGTCACAGAATGAAGGTGTGTGAACTCACAATGGAGGTGTGTGAACTCAGAATGGAGGTGTGTGAAGTCAAACAATAAAGGTGTGTGAAGTCACACAATGGAGGACTGTGAAGTCATAGAATGGAGGTGTGTTAAGTCACAGAATGGAGGTGTGTGAACTCAGAGAATGGAGGTGTGTGAACTCAGAATGGAGGTGTGTGAAGTCACAGAACGGAGATTTGTGAAGTCATAGAATGGAGGTGCCTGAAGTCATAGAATGGATGTTTCTGAAGTAAGAATGAAGGTGTGTGAAGTCATAGAATGGAGGTTTGTGAAGTCAAAATGGAAGTGTATGAACTCATAGAATGGAGGTGTGTGAACTCATAGAATGGAAGTGTGTGAAGTCATGGAATGAAGGTGTGTGAAGTCAAAGAATGGAGGTGTGTGAAGTCAAACAATAAAGGTGTGTGAAGTCACAGAATGGAGGTGTGTGAAATCACAGAATGGAGGTTTGTGAAGTCAAAAACGTGGTGTGTAGAGTCACAAATGGAGGTGTGTGAACTCATAGAATGGAGGTGTGTGAAGTCAAAGAATGGAGGTGTGTGAAGTCATCGAATGGAAGTGTGGGAAGTCATGGAATGGAGGTGTGTGAAGTCACAGAATGGAGGTGTGTGAAGTCAGAATGGAGTTGTCTGAAGTCAAAGAATGGAGGTCTGTGAAGTCAGAATGGAGGTGTGTGAAGTAATAGAATGGAGGTGTGTGAAGTCAGAATGGAGGTGTGTGAACTCATAGAATGGAGGTGTGTGAAGTCACAATGGAGGTGTGTGAAGTCATAGAATGGAGGTGTGTGAAGTCACAGAATGGAGGTGTGTGAAGTCATAGAATGGAGCAGTGTGAAGTCAGATTGGAGGTGTGTGAAGTCACAGAATGGAGGGCTGTGAACTCAGAATGGAGGTGTGTGAAGTCACAGAATGGAGGTGTGTGTAGTCATAGAATGGAGGTGTGTGAAGTCATAGAATGGAGGTGTGTGAAGTCATAATGTAGGTGTGTGAAGTCACAGAATTGAGATGTGTGAAGTCACAGAATGGAGGTGTGTGAAGTCATAGTATGGAGGTGTGTGAAGTCATAGAATGGAGGTGTGTGAAGTCATAGAATGGATGTTTGTGAGGTAAGAATGAAGGTGTGTTAAGTCCTAGAATGGAGATGTGTGAAGGCACAGAATGGAGGTGTGTGAAGTCATAGAATGGAGCTGTGTGAAGTCAGAATGGAGGTGTGTGAAGTCAGAGAATGAAGGTGTGTGAACCCACAATGGAGATGTGTGAAGTCAAAGAATGCAGGTGTGTGAAGTCAAAGAATGGAAGTGTGTGAAGTCATAGAATGGAGGTGTGTGAAATCACAGAATGGAGGTGTGTGAAGTCAAAAACGTGGTGTGTAGAGTCACAAATGGAGGTCTGTGACCTCATAGAATGGAGGGGTGTGAAGTCAAAGAATGGAGGTGTGTGAAGTCATAGAATACATGTGTGTGAAGTCATAGAATGGATGTTTCTGAAGTAGAATGAAGGTGTGTGAAGTCATAGAATGGAGGTGTGTGAATTCAAAATGGAGGTGTGTGAACTCATAAAATGGAGATGTGTGAAGTCATGGAATGGAGGTGCGTGAAGTCCAAAAATGGAGGTGTGTGAAGTCAAACAATCGTGGTGTGTGAAGTCACAGAATGGAGGTGTGTGAAGTGAAAGAATGGAAGTGTGTGAAGTCAAGATGGAGGTGTGTGAAGTCACAGAATGGAGGTGTGTGAAGTCACAGAATGGAGGTGTATGAAGTCATAGAATGTAGGTTTGTGAAGTCACAGAATGGAGGTGTGTGAAGTCACAGAATTGAGGTGTGTGAAGTCACAGAATGAAGGTGTGTGAACTCACAATGGAGGTGTGTAAAGTCACAGAATGGAGGTGTGTGAAGTCAAACAATAAAGGTGTGTGAAGTCACACAATGGAGGACTGTGAAGTCATAGAATGGAGGTGTGTTAAGTCACAGAATGGAGGTGTGTGAACTCAGAGAATGGAGGTGTGTGAACTCAGAATGGAGGTGTGTGAAGTCACAGAACGGAGATTTGTGAAGTCATAGAATGGAGGTGCCTGAAGTCATAGAATGGATGTTTCTGAAGTAAGAATGAAGGTGTGTGAAGGCATAGAATGGAGGTTTGTGAAGTCAAAATGGAAGTGTATGAACTCATAGAATGGAGGTGTGTGAACTCATAGAATGGAAGTGTGTGAAGTCATGGAATGGAGGTGTGTGAAGTCAAAGAATGGAGGTGTGTGAAGTCAAACAATAAAGGTGTGTGAAGTCACAGAATGGAGGTGTGTGAAATCACAGAATGGAGGTTTGTGAAGTCAAAAAGGTGGTGTGTAGAGTCACAAATGGAGGTGTGTGAACTCATAGAATGGAGGTGTGTGAAGTCAAAGAATGGAGGTGTGTGAAGTCATCGAATGGAAGTGTGGGAAGTCATGGAATGGAGGTGTGTGAAGTCACAGAATGGAGGTGTGTGAAGTCAGAATGGAGTTGTCTGAAGTCAAAGAATGGAGGTGTGTGAAGTCAGAATGGAGGTGTGTGAAGTAATAGAATGGAGGTGTGTGAAGTCAGAATGGAGGTGTGTGAACTCATAGAATGGAGGTGTGTGAAGTCACAATGGAGGTGTGTGAAGTCATAGAATGGAGGTGTGTGAAGTCACAGAATGGAGGTGTGTGAAGTCATAGAATGGAGCAGTGTGAAGTCAGATTGGAGGTGTGTGAAGTCACAGAATGGAGGGCTGTGAACTCAGAATGGAGGTGTGTGAAGTCACAGAATGGAGGTGTGTGTAGTCATAGAATGGAGGTGTGTGAAGTCATAGAATGGAGGTGTGTGAAGTCATAATGTAGGTGTGTGAAGTCACAGAATTGAGATGTGTGAAGTCACAGAATGGAGGTGTGTGAAGTCATAGTATGGAGGTGTGTGAAGTCATAGAATGGAGGTGTGTGAAGTCATAGAATGGATGTTTGTGAGGTAAGAATGAAGGTGTGTTAAGTCCTAGAATGGAGATGTGTGAAGGCACAGAATGGAGGTGTGTGAAGTCATAGAATGGAGCTGTGTGAAGTCAGAATGGAGGTGTGTGAAGTCAGAGAATGAAGGTGTGTGAACCCACAATGGAGATGTGTGAAGTCAAAGAATGCAGGTGTGTGAAGTCAAAGAATGGAAGTGTGTGAAGTCATAGAATGGAGGTGTGTGAAGTCACAGAATGGATGTGTGTGAAGTCACAGAATGGAGGTGTGTGAACTCACAATGTACGTGTGTGAAGTCAAACAATAAAGGTGTGTGAAGTCAAACAATAAAGGTTTGTGAAGTCACAGAATGGAGGTCTGTGAAGTCATAGAAGGGAGGTGTGTTTAGTTACAGAATGGAGGTGTGTGAAGTCTGAGAATGGAGGTGTGTGAACTCAGAATGGAGGTGTGTGAAGTCACAGAACGGAGATTTGTGAAGTCATAGAATGGAAGTACGTGAAGTCATAGAATGGATGTTTCTGAAGTAAGAATGAAGGAGCGTGAAGTCATAGAATGGAGGTCTGTGAAGTCAAAATGGAGGTGTGTGAATTCATAGAATGGAGTTGTGTGAACTCATAGAATGGAGGTGTGTGAAGTCATGGAATGGAGGTGTGTGAAGTCAAAGAATGGAGGTGTGTGAAGTCAAACAATAAAGGTGTGTGAAGTCACAGAATGGAGGTGTGTGAAATCACAGAATGGAGGTGTGTGAAGTCAAAAACGTGGTGTGTAGAGTCACAAATGGAGGTCTGTGACCTCATAGAATGGAGGGGTGTGAAGTCAAAGAATGGAGGTGTGTGAAGTCATAGAATACATGTGTGTGAAGTCATAGAATGGATGTTTCTGAAGTAGAATGAAGGTGTGTGAAGTCATAGAATGGAGGTGTGTGAATTCAAAATGGAGGTGTGTGAACTCATAAAATGGAGATGTGTGAAGTCATGGAATGGAGGTGCGTGAAGTCCAAAAATGGAGGTGTGTGAAGTCAAACAATCGTGGTGTGTGAAGTCACAGAATGGAGGTGTGTGAAGTGAAAGAATGGAAGTGTGTGAAGTCAAGATGGAGGTGTGTGAAGTCACAGAATGGAGGTGTGTGAAGTCACAGAATGGAGGTGTATGAAGTCATAGAATGTAGGTTTGTGAAGTCACAGAATGGAGGTGTGTGAAGTCACAGAATTGAGGTGTGTGAAGTCACAGAATGAAGGTGTGTGAACTCACAATGGAGGTGTGTGAAGTCACAGAATGGAGGTGTGTGAAGTCAAACAATAAAGGTGTGTGAAGTCACTCAATGGAGGACTGTGAAGTCATAGAATGGAGGTGTGTTAAGTCACAGAATGGAGGTGTGTGAACTCAGAGAATGGAGGTGTGTGAACTCAGAATGGAGGTGTGTGAAGTCACAGAACGGAGATTTGTGAAGTCATAGAATGGAGGTGCCTGAAGTCATAGAATGGATGTTTCTGAAGTAAGAATGAAGGTGTGTGAAGGCATAGAATGGAGGTTTGTGAAGTCAAAATGGAAGTGTATGAACTCATAGAATGGAGGTGTGTGAACTCATAGAATGGAAGTGTGTGAAGTCATGGAATGGAGGTGTGTGAAGTCAAAGAATGGAGGTGTGTGAAGTCAAACAATAAAGGTGTGTGAAGTCACAGAATGGAGGTGTGTGAAATCACAGAATGGAGGTTTGTGAAGTCAAAAAGGTGGTGTGTAGAGTCACAAATGGAGGTGTGTGAACTCATAGAATGGAGGTGTGTGAAGTCAAAGAATGGAGGTGTGTGAAGTCATCGAATGGAAGTGTGGGAAGTCATGGAATGGAGGTGTGTGAAGTCACAGACTGGAAGTGTGTGAAGTCAGAATGGAGTTGTCTGAAGTCAAAGAATGGAGGTGTGTGAAGTCAGAATGGAGGTGTGTGAATTCATAGAATGGAGTTGTGTGAACTCATAGAATGGAGGTGTGTGAAGTCATGGAATGGAGGTGTGTGAAGTCAAAGAATGGAGGTGTGTGAAGTCAAACAATAAAGGTGTGTGAAGTCACAGAATGGAGGTGTGTGAAATCACAGAATGGAGGTGTGTGAAGTCAAAAACGTGGTGTGTAGAGTCACAAATGGAGGTCTGTGACCTCATAGAATGGAGGGGTGTGAAGTCAAAGAATGGAGGTGTGTGAAGTCATAGAATACATGTGTGTGAAGTCATAGAATGGATGTTTCTGAAGTAGAATGAAGGTGTGTGAAGTCATAGAATGGAGGTGTGTGAATTCAAAATGGAGGTGTGTGAACTCATAAAATGGAGATGTGTGAAGTCATGGAATGGAGGTGCCTGAAGTCCAAAAATGGAGGTGTGTGAGGTCAAACAATCGTGGTGTGTGAAGTCACAGAATGGAGGTGTGTGAAGTGAAAGAATGGAAGTGTGTGAAGTCAAGATGGAGGTGTGTGAAGTCACAGAATGGAGGTGTGTGAAGTCACAGAATGGAGGTGTATGAAGTCATAGAATGTAGGTTTGTGAAGTCACAGAATGGAGGTGTGTGAAGTCACAGAATTGAGGTGTGTGAAGTCACAGAATGAAGGTGTGTGAACTCACAATGGAGGTGTGTAAAGTCACAGAATGGAGGTGTGTGAAGTCAAACAATAAAGGTGTGTGAAGTCACACAATTGGGGACTGTGAAGTCATAGAATGGAGGTGTGTTAAGTCACAGAATGGAGGTGTGTGAACTCAGAGAATGGAGGTGTGTGAACTCAGAATGGAGGTGTGTGAAGTCACAGAACGGAGATTTGTGAAGTCATAGAATGGAGGTGCCTGAAGTCATAGAATGGATGTTTCTGAAGTAAGAATGAAGGTGTGTGAAGGCATAGAATGGAGGTTTGTGAAGTCAAAATGGAAGTGTATGAACTCATAGAATGGAGGTGTGTGAACTCATAGAATGGAAGTGTGTGAAGTCATGGAATGGAGGTGTGTGAAGTCAAAGAATGGAGGTGTGTGAAGTCAAACAATAAAGGTGTGTGAAGTCACAGAATGGAGGTGTGTGAAATCACAGAATGGAGGTTTGTGAAGTCAAAAAGGTGGTGTGTAGAGTCACAAATGGAGGTGTGTGAACTCATAGAATGGAGGTGTGTGAAGTCATAGAATGGAGGTGTGTGAAGTCAGAATGGAGGTGTGTGAAGTCATAGAATGGAGGTATGTGAAGTCAGAATGGAAGTGTGTGAAGTCATAGAATGGAGGTGTGTGAAGTCAAAATGGAGGTGTGTGAAGTCATAGAATGGAGGTGTGTGAAGCCAGAATTGAGGTGTGTGAAGTCACAGAATTGAGGTGTGTGAACTCAGAATGAAGGTGTGTGAAGTCAGAATGGAGGTTTGTGAAGTCATAGAATGGAGGTGTGTGAAGTCATAGAATAGATATTTCTGAAGTAGAATGGAGGTGTGTGAAGTCATAGAATGCAGGTGTGTGAAGTCAAAATGGAGGTGTGCGAACTCATAAAATGGAGATGTGTGAAGTCATGGAAAGGAAGTGTTTGAAGTCCAAAAATGGAGGTGTGTGAAGTCAAATAATGGTGGTATGTGAAGTCACAGAATGGAGGCGTGTGAAGTCAAAAAATGGAACTGTGTGAAGTCAAAATGGAGGTGTGTGAAGTCACAGAATGGAGGTGTGTGAAGTCACAGAATGGAGGTGGGTGAAGTCATAGAATGGAGGTGTGTGACGTCACAGAATGGAGGTGTGTGAAGTCACAGAATGGAGGTGTGTGAAGTCACAGAATGGAGGTGTGTGAAGTCAAAATGGAGGTGTGTGAACTCATAGAATGGAGGTGTGTGAACTCATAGAATGGAAGTGTGTGAAGTCATGGAATGGAGGTGTGTGAAGTCCAAAAATGGAGGTGGGTGAAGTCAAACAATGGTGGTGTGTGAAGTCAAAGAATGGAGGTGTGTGAAGTCATCGAATGGAGGTGTGTGAAGTCAGAGAATGGAGGTGTGTGAACTCTGAATGGAGGTGGGTGAAGTCACAGAACGGAGATTTGTGAAGTCATAGAATGGAAGTACGTAAAGTCATAGAATGGATGTTTCTGAAGTAAGAATGAAGGAGCGTGAAGTCATAGAATGGAGGTGTGTGAAGTCAAAATGGAGGTGTGTGAATTCATAGAATGGAGGTGTGTGAACTCATAGAATGGAGGTGTGTGAAGTCATGGAATGGAGGTGTGTGAAGTCACAGAATGGAGGTGTGTGAAGTCAAACAATAAAGGTGTGTGAAGTCACAGAATGGAGGTGTGTGAAATCACAGAATGGAGGTGTGTGAAGTCAAAAAGGTGGTGTGTGGAGTCACAAATGGAGGTGTGTGAACTCATAGAATGGAGGTGTGTGAAGTCAAAGAATGGAGGTGTGTGAAGTCATAGAATAGAGGTGTGTGAAGTCATAGAATGGATGTTTCTGAAGTAGAATGAAGGTGTGTGAAGTCATAGAATGGAGGTGTGTGAAGTCAAAATGGAGGTGTGTGAACTCAAAAAATGGAGATGTGTGAAGTCACAGAATGGAGGTGTGTGAAGTCATAGAATAGAGGTGTGTGAAGTCATAGAATGGATGTTTCTGAAGTAGAATGAAGGTGTGTGAAGTCATAGAATGGAGGTGTGTGAAGTCAAAATGGAGGTGTGTGAACTCAAAAAATGGAGATGTGTGAAGTCACAGAATGGAGGTGTGTGAAGTCACAGAATGGAGGTGTATGAAGACATAGAATATAGGTGTGTGAAGTCACAGAATGAAGGTGTGTGAAGTCACAGAATGGAGGTGTGTGAAGTCACAGAATGAAGGTGTGTGAACTCACAATGGAGGTGTGTGAAGTCACAGAATGGAGGTGTGTGAAGTCAAACAATAAAGGTGTATGAAGTCACAGAATGGAGGTCTGTGAAGTCATAGAATGGAGGTGTGTTAAGTCACAGAATGGAGATGTGTGAACTCAGAGAATGGAGGTGTGTGAACTTAGAATGGAGGTGTGTGAAGTCACAGAACGGAGATTTGTGAAGTCATAGAATGGAGGTGCGTGAAGTCATAGAATGGATGTTTCTGAAGTAAGAATGAACGTGTGTGAAGTCATAGAATGGAGGTGTGTGAAGTCAAAATGGAGGTGTGTGAACTCATAGAATGGAGGTGTGTGAACTCATAGAATGGAGGTGTGTGAAGTCATGGAATGGAGGTGTGTGAAGTCAAAGAATGGAGGTGTGTGAAGTCAAACAATAAAGGTGTGTGAAGTCACAGAATGGAGGTGTGTGAACTCATGGAATGGAGGTGTGTGAAGTCACAGAATGGAGGTGTGTGAAGTCAGAATGGAGTTGTGTGAAGTCATAGAATGGAGGTGTGTGAAGTCAGAATGGAGGTGTGTGAAGTCATAGAATGGAGGTATGTGAAGTCAGAATGGAGGTGTGTGAAGTCATAGAATGGAGGTGTGTGAAGTCACAATGGAGGTGTGTGAAGTCATAGAATGGAGGTGTGTGAAGCCAGAATTGAGGTGTGTGAAGTCACAGAATTGAGGTGTGTGAACTCAGAATGAAGGTGTGTGAAGTCAGAATGGAGGTTTGTGAAGTCATAGAATGGAGGTGTGTGAAGTCATAGAATGGATATTTCTGAAGTAGAATGGAGGTGTGTGAAGTCATAGCATGCAGGTGTGTGAAGTCAAAATGGAGGTGTGCGAACTCATAAAATGGAGATGTGTGAAGTCATGGAAAGGAAGTGTTTGAAGTCCAAAAATGGAGGTGTGTGAAGTCAAATAATGGTGGTATGTGAAGTCACAGAATGGAGGTGTGTGAAGTCAAAAAATGGAACTGTGTGAAGTCAAAATGGAGGTGTGTAAAGTCACAGAATGGAGGTGTGTGAAGTCACAGAATGGAGGTGTGTGAAGTCATAGAATGGAGGTGTGTGAAGTCACAGAATGGAGGTGTGTGAAGTCACAGAATGGAGGTGTGTGAAGTCACAGAATGGAGGTGTGTGAAGTCAAAATGGAGGTGTGTGAACTCATAGAATGGAGGTGTGTGAACTCATAGAATGGAAGTGTGTGAAGTCATGGAATGGAGGTGTGTGAAGTCAAAGAATGGAGGTGTGAAGTCAAACAATAAAGGTGTGTGAAGTCACAGAATGGAGGTGTGTGAAATCACAGAATGGAGGTGTGTGAAGTCAAAATGTGGTGTGTAGAGTCTCAAATGGAGGTGTGTGAACTCATAGAATGGAGGTGCGTGAAGTCAAAGAATGGAGGTGTGTGAAGTCATGGAATGATGGTGTGTGAAGTCACAGAATGGAGGTGTGTGAAGTCACAGAATGGAGGTGTGTGAAGTCACAGAATGGAGGTGTGTGAAGTCAAAATGGAGGTGTGTGAAGTCATAGAATGGAGGTGTGCGAAGTCATAGAATGGATGTTTCTGAAGTAAGAATGAAGGTGTGTGAAGTCATAGAATGGAGGTGTGTGAAGTCAAAACGGAGGTGTGTGAAGTCACAGAACGGAGGTGTGTGAAGCAACAGAATGGAGGTGTGAAGTCATAGAATGTAGGTGTGTAAAGTCATAGAATGGAGGTGTGTAAAGTCATAATGGAGGTGTGTGAAGTCACAGAATTGAGGTGTGTGAAGTCATAGAATTGAGGTGTGTGAAGCCATGGAATGGAGGTGTTTGAAGGCACAGAATGGAGGTGTGTGAAGTCATAGAATGGAGCTGTGTGAAGTCAGAATGGAAGTGTGTGAAGTCATACAACGGAGGTGTGTGAACTCACAATGGAGGTGTGTGAAGTCAAAGAATGGAGGTGTGTGAAGTCATAGAATGGAATTGTGTGAAGTTATAGAATGGAGGTGTGTGAAGCCAGAATTGAGGTGTGTGAAGTCACAGAATTGAGGTGTGTGAACTCAGAATGGAGATGTGTGAAGTCACAGAATGGAGGTTTGTGAAGTCATAGAATGGAGGTGGGTCAAGTCATAGAATGGATGTTTCTGAAGTAGAATGAAGGTGTGTGAAGTCATAGAATGGAGGTGTGTGAAGTCAAAATGAAGGTGTGTGAACTCATAAAATGGAGATGTGTGAACTCATGGAATGGAGGTGTGTGAAGTCCAAAAATGGAGGTGGGTGAAGTCAAACAATGGTGGTGTGTGAAGTCAAAGAATGGAGGTGTGTGAAGTCATCGAATGGAGGTGTGTGAAGTCATGGAATGGAGGTGTGTGAAGTCACAGAATGGAGGTGTGTGAAGTCACAGAATGGAGATGTGTGAAGTCAGAGAATGGAGGTGTGTGAAGTCACAGAATGGATGTGTGTGAAGTCACAGAATGGAGGTGTGTGAACTCACAATGGACGTGTGTGAAGTCAAACAATAAAGGTGTGTGAAGTCAAACAATAAAGGTTTGTGAAGTCACAGAATGGAGGTCTGTGAAGTCATAGAAGGGAGGTGTGTTTAGTTACAGAATGGAGGTGTGTGAAGTCTGAGAATGGAGGTGTGTGAACTCAGAATGGAGGTGTGTGAAGTCACAGAACGGAGATTTGTGAAGTCATAGAATGGAAGTACGTGAAGTCATAGAATGGATGTTTCTGAAGTAAGAATGAAGGAGCGTGAAGTCATAGAATGGAGGTGTGTGAAGTCAAAGTGGAGGTGTGTGAATTCATAGAATGGAGGTGTGAGAACTCATAGAATGGAGGTGTGTGAAGTCATGGAATGGAGGTGTGTGAAGTCACAGAATGGAGGTGTGTGAAGTCAAACAATAAAGGTGTGTGAAGTCACAGAATGGAGGTGTGTGAAATCACAGAATGGAGGTGTGTGAAGTCAAAAAGGTGGTGTGTAGAGTCACAAATGGAGGTCTGTGAACTCATAGAATGGAGGGGTGTGAAGTCAAAGAATGGAGGTGTGTGAAGTCATAGAATACAGGTGTGTGAAGTCATAGAATGGAAGTTTCTGAAGTAGAATGAAGGTGTGTGAAGTCATAGAATGGAGGTGTGTGAAGTCAAAATGGAGGTGTGTGAACTCAAAAAATGGAGATGTGTGAGGTCACAGAATGGAGGTGTGTGAAGTCATAGAATAGAGGTGTGTGAAGTCATAGAATGGATGTTTCTGAAGTAGAATGAAGGTGTGTGAAGTCATAGAATGGAGGTGTGTGAAGTCAAAATGGAGGTGTGTGAACTCAAAAAATGGAGATGTGTGAAGTCACAGAATGGAGGTGTGTGAAGTCACAGAATGGAGGTGTATGAAGACATAGAATATAGGTGTGTGAAGTCACAGAATGAAGGTGTGTGAAGTCACAGAATGGAGGTGTGTGAAGTCACAGAATGAAGGTGTGTGAACTCACAATGGAGGTGTGTGAAGTCACAGAATGGAGGTGTGTGAAGTCAAACAATAAAGGTGTGTGAAGTCACAGAATGGAGGTCTGTGAAGTCATAGAATGGAGGTGTGTTAAGTCACAGAATGGAGGTGTGTGAACTCAGAGAATGGAGGTGTGTGAACTTAGAATGGAGGTGTGTGAAGTCACAGAACGGAGATTTGTGAAGTCATAGAATGGAGGTGCGTGAAGTCATAGAATGGATGTTTCTGAAGTAAGAATGAAGGTGTGTGAAGTCATAGAATGGAGGTGTGTGAAGTCAAAATGGAGGTGTGTGAACTCATAGAATGGAGGTGTGTGAACTCATAGAATGGAGGTGTGTGAAGTCATGGAATGGAGGTGTGTGAAGTCAAAGAATGGAGGTGTGTGAAGTCAAACAATAAAGGTGTGTGAAGTCACAGAATGGAGGTGTGTGAACTCATGGAATGGAGGTGTGTGAAGTCACAGAATGGAGGTGTGTGAAGTCAGAATGGAGTTGTGTGAAGTCATAGAATGGAGGTGTGTGAAGTCAGAATGGAGGTGTGTGAAGTCATAGAATGGAGGTATGTGAAGTCAGAATGGAGGTGTGTGAAGTCATAGAATGGAGGTGTGTGAAGTCACAATGGAGGTGTGTGAAGTCACAGAATTGAGGTGTGTGAACTCAGAATGAAGGTGTGTGAAGTCAGAATGGAGGTTTGTGAAGTCATAGAATGGAGGTGTGTGAAGTCATAGAATGGATATTTCTGAAGTAGAATGGAGGTGTGTGAAGTCATAGCATGCAGGTGTGTGAAGTCAAAATGGAGGTGTGCGAACTCATAAAATGGAGATGTGTGAAGTCATGGAAAGGAAGTGTTTGAAGTCCAAAAATGGAGGTGTGTGAAGTCAAATAATGGTGGTATGTGAAGTCACAGAATGGAGGTGTGTGAAGTCAAAAAATGGAACTGTGTGAAGTCAAAATGGAGGTGTGTAAAGTCACAGAATGGAGGTGTGTGAAGTCACAGAATGGAGGTGTGTGAAGTCATAGAATGGAGGTGTGTGAAGTCACAGAATGGAGGTGTGTGAAGTCACAGAATGGAGGTGTGTGAAGTCACAGAATGGAGGTGTGTGAAGTCAAAATGGAGGTGTGTGAACTCATAGAATGGAGGTGTGTGAACTCATAGAATGGAAGTGTGTGAAGTCATGGAATGGAGGTGTGTGAAGTCAAAGAATGGAGGTGTGAAGTCAAACAATAAAGGTGTGTGAAGTCACAGAATGGAGGTGTGTGAAATCACAGAATGGAGGTGTGTGAAGTCAAAATGTGGTGTGTAGAGTCTCAAATGGAGGTGTGTGAACTCATAGAATGGAGGTGCGTGAAGTCAAAGAATGGAGGTGTGTGAAGTCATGGAATGATGGTGTGTGAAGTCACAGAATGGAGGTGTGTGAAGTCACAGAATGGAGGTGTGTGAAGTCACAGAATGGAGGTGTGTGAAGTCAAAATGGAGGTGTGTGAAGTCATAGAATGGAGGTGTGCGAAGTCATAGAATGGATGTTTCTGAAGTAAGAATGAAGGTGTGTGAAGTCATAGAATGGAGGTGTGTGAAGTCAAAACGGAGGTGTGTGAAGTCACAGAACGGAGGTGTGTGAAGCAACAGAATGGAGGTGTGAAGTCATAGAATGTAGGTGTGTAAAGTCATAGAATGGAGGTGTGTAAAGTCATAATGGAGGTGTGTGAAGTCACAGAATTGAGGTGTGTGAAGTCATAGAATTGAGGTGTGTGAAGCCATGGAATGGAGGTGTTTGAAGGCACAGAATGGAGGTGTGTGAAGTCATAGAATGGAGCTGTGTGAAGTCAGAATGGAAGTGTGTGAAGTCATACAACGGAGGTGTGTGAACTCACAATGGAGGTGTGTGAAGTCAAAGAATGGAGGTGTGTGAAGTCATAGAATGGAATTGTGTGAAGTTATAGAATGGAGGTGTGTGAAGCCAGAATTGAGGTGTGTGAAGTCACAGAATTGAGGTGTGTGAACTCAGAATGGAGATGTGTGAAGTCACAGAATGGAGGTTTGTGAAGTCATAGAATGGAGGTGGGTCAAGTCATAGAATGGATGTTTCTGAAGTAGAATGAAGGTGTGTGAAGTCATAGAATGGAGGTGTGTGAAGTCAAAATGAAGGTGTGTGAACTCATAAAATGGAGATGTGTGAACTCATGGAATGGAGGTGTGTGAAGTCCAAAAATGGAGGTGGGTGAAGTCAAACAATGGTGGTGTGTGAAGTCAAAGAATGGAGGTGTGTGAAGTCATCGAATGGAGGTGTGTGAAGTCATGGAATGGAGGTGTGTGAAGTCACAGAATGGAGGTGTGTGAAGTCACAGAATGGAGATGTGTGAAGTCAGAGAATGGAGGTGTGTGAAGTCACAGAATGGATGTGTGTGAAGTCACAGAATGGAGGTGTGTGAACTCACAATGGACGTGTGTGAAGTCAAACAATAAAGGTGTGTGAAGTCAAACAATAAAGGTTTGTGAAGTCACAGAATGGAGGTCTGTGAAGTCATAGAAGGGAGGTGTGTTTAGTTACAGAATGGAGGTGTGTGAAGTCTGAGAATGGAGGTGTGTGAACTCAGAATGGAGGTGTGTGAAGTCACAGAACGGAGATTTGTGAAGTCATAGAATGGAAGTACGTGAAGTCATAGAATGGATGTTTCTGAAGTAAGAATGAAGGAGCGTGAAGTCATAGAATGGAGGTGTGTGAAGTCAAAGTGGAGGTGTGTGAATTCATAGAATGGAGGTGTGAGAACTCATAGAATGGAGGTGTGTGAAGTCATGGAATGGAGGTGTGTGAAGTCACAGAATGGAGGTGTGTGAAGTCAAACAATAAAGGTGTGTGAAGTCACAGAATGGAGGTGTGTGAAATCACAGAATGGAGGTGTGTGAAGTCAAAAAGGTGGTGTGTAGAGTCACAAATGGAGGTCTGTGAACTCATAGAATGGAGGGGTGTGAAGTCAAAGAATGGAGGTGTGTGAAGTCATAGAATACAGGTGTGTGAAGTCATAGAATGGATGTTTCTGAAGTAGAATGAAGGTGTGTGAAGTCATAGAATGGAGGTGTGTGAAGTCAAAACGGAGGTGTGTGAAGTCACAGAACGGAGGTGTGTGAAGCAACAGAATGGAGGTGTGAAGTCATAGAATGTAGGTGTGTAAAGTCATAGAATGGAGGTGTGTAAAGTCATAATGGAGGTGTGTGAAGTCACAGAATTGAGGTGTGTGAAGTCATAGAATTGAGGTGTGTGAAGCCATGGAATGGAGGTGTTTGAAGGCACAGAATGGAGGTGTGTGAAGTCATAGAATGGAGCTGTGTGAAGTCAGAATGGAAGTGTGTGAAGTCATACAACGGAGGTGTGTGAACTCACAATGGAGGTGTGTGAAGTCAAAGAATGGAGGTGTGTGAAGTCATAGAATGGAATTGTGTGAAGTTATAGAATGGAGGTGTGTGAAGCCAGAATTGAGGTGTGTGAAGTCACAGAATTGAGGTGTGTGAACTCAGAATGGAGATGTGTGAAGTCACAGAATGGAGGTTTGTGAAGTCATAGAATGGAGGTGGGTCAAGTCATAGAATGGATGTTTCTGAAGTAGAATGAAGGTGTGTGAAGTCATAGAATGGAGGTGTGTGAAGTCAAAATGAAGGTGTGTGAACTCATAAAATGGAGATGTGTGAACTCATGGAATGGAGGTGTGTGAAGTCCAAAAATGGAGGTGGGTGAAGTCAAACAATGGTGGTGTGTGAAGTCAAAGAATGGAGGTGTGTGAAGTCATCGAATGGAGGTGTGTGAAGTCATGGAATGGAGGTGTGTGAAGTCACAGAATGGAGGTGTGTGAAGTCACAGAATGGAGATGTGTGAAGTCAGAGAATGGAGGTGTGTGAAGTCACAGAATGGATGTGTGTGAAGTCACAGAATGGAGGTGTGTGAACTCACAATGGACGTGTGTGAAGTCAAACAATAAAGGTGTGTGAAGTCAAACAATAAAGGTTTGTGAAGTCACAGAATGGAGGTCTGTGAAGTCATAGAAGGGAGGTGTGTTTAGTTACAGAATGGAGGTGTGTGAAGTCTGAGAATGGAGGTGTGTGAACTCAGAATGGAGGTGTGTGAAGTCACAGAACGGAGATTTGTGAAGTCATAGAATGGAAGTACGTGAAGTCATAGAATGGATGTTTCTGAAGTAAGAATGAAGGAGCGTGAAGTCATAGAATGGAGGTGTGTGAAGTCAAAGTGGAGGTGTGTGAATTCATAGAATGGAGGTGTGAGAACTCATAGAATGGAGGTGTGTGAAGTCATGGAATGGAGGTGTGTGAAGTCAAAGAATGGAGGTGTGTGAAGTCAAACAATAAAGGTGTGTGAAGTCACAGAATGGAGGTGTGTGAAATCACAGAATGGAGGTGTGTGAAGTCAAAAACGTGGTGTGTAGAGTCACAAATGGAGGTCTGTGAACTCATAGAATGGAGGGGTGTGAAGTCAAAGAATGGAGGTGTGTGAAGTCATAGAATACAGGTGTGTGAAGTCATAGAATGGATGTTTCTGAAGTAGAATGAAGGTGTGTGAAGTCATAGAATGGAGGTGTGTGAATTCAAAATGGAGGTGTGTGAACTCATAAAATGGAGATGTGTGAAGTCATGGAATGGAGGTGCGTGAAGTCCAAAAATGGAGGTGTGTGAAGTCAAACAATGGTGGTGTGTGAAGTCACAGAATGGAGGTGTGTGAAGTGAAAGAATGGAAGTGTGTGAAGTCAAGATGGAGGTGTGTGAAGTCACAGAATGGAGGTGTGTGAAGTCACAGAATGGAGGTGTATGAAGTCATAGAATGTAGGTTTGTGAAGTCACAGAATGGTGGTGTGTGAAGTCACAGAATGGAGGTGTGTGAAGTCACAGAATGAAGGTGTGTGAACTCACAATGGAGGTGTGTGAACTCAGAATGGAGGTGTGTGAAGTCAAACAATAAAGGTGTGTGAAGTCACACAATGGAGGACTGTGAAGTCATAGAATGGAGGTGTGTTAAGTCACAGAATGGAGGTGTGTGAACTCAGAGAATGGAGGTGTGTGAACTCAGAATGGAGGTGTGTGAAGTCACAGAACGGAGATTTGTGAAGTCATAGAATGGAGGTGCCTGAAGTCATAGAATGGATGTTTCTGAAGTAAGAATGAAGGTGTGTGAAGTCATAGAATGGAGGTTTGTGAAGTCAAAATGGAAGTGTATGAACTCATAGAATGGAGGTGTGTGAACTCATAGAATGGAAGTGTGTGAAGTCATGGAATGAAGGTGTGTGAAGTCAAAGAATGGAGGTGTGTGAAGTCAAACAATAAAGGTGTGTGAAGTCACAGAATGGAGGTGTGTGAAATCACAGAATGGAGGTTTGTGAAGTCAAAAACGTGGTGTGTAGAGTCACAAATGGAGGTGTGTGAACTCATAGAATGGAGGTGTGTGAAGTCAAAGAATGGAGGTGTGTGAAGTCATCGAATGGAAGTGTGGGAAGTCATGGAATGGAGGTGTGTGAAGTCACAGAATGGAGGTGTGTGAAGTCAGAATGGAGTTGTCTGAAGTCAAAGAATGGAGGTCTGTGAAGTCAGAATGGAGGTGTGTGAAGTAATAGAATGGAGGTGTGTGAAGTCAGAATGGAGGTGTGTGAACTCATAGAATGGAGGTGTGTGAAGTCACAATGGAGGTGTGTGAAGTCATAGAATGGAGGTGTGTGAAGTCACAGAATGGAGGTGTGTGAAGTCATAGAATGGAGCAGTGTGAAGTCAGATTGGAGGTGTGTGAAGTCACAGAATGGAGGGCTGTGAACTCAGAATGGAGGTGTGTGAAGTCACAGAATGGAGGTGTGTGTAGTCATAGAATGGAGGTGTGTGAAGTCATAGAATGGAGGTGTGTGAAGTCATAATGTAGGTGTGTGAAGTCACAGAATTGAGATGTGTGAAGTCACAGAATGGAGGTGTGTGAAGTCATAGTATGGAGGTGTGTGAAGTCATAGAATGGAGGTGTGTGAAGTCATAGAATGGATGTTTGTGAGGTAAGAATGAAGGTGTGTTAAGTCCTAGAATGGAGATGTGTGAAGGCACAGAATGGAGGTGTGTGAAGTCATAGAATGGAGCTGTGTGAAGTCAGAATGGAGGTGTGTGAAGTCAGAGAATGAAGGTGTGTGAACCCACAATGGAGATGTGTGAAGTCAAAGAATGCAGGTGTGTGAAGTCAAAGAATGGAAGTGTGTGAAGTCATAGAATGGAGGTGTGTGAAATCACAGAATGGAGGTGTGTGAAGTCAAAAACGTGGTGTGTAGAGTCACAAATGGAGGTCTGTGACCTCATAGAATGGAGGGGTGTGAAGTCAAAGAATGGAGGTGTGTGAAGTCATAGAATACATGTGTGTGAAGTCATAGAATGGATGTTTCTGAAGTAGAATGAAGGTGTGTGAAGTCATAGAATGGAGGTGTGTGAATTCAAAATGGAGGTGTGTGAACTCATAAAATGGAGATGTGTGAAGTCATGGAATGGAGGTGCGTGAAGTCCAAAAATGGAGGTGTGTGAAGTCAAACAATCGTGGTGTGTGAAGTCACAGAATGGAGGTGTGTGAAGTGAAAGAATGGAAGTGTGTGAAGTCAAGATGGAGGTGTGTGAAGTCACAGAATGGAGGTGTGTGAAGTCACAGAATGGAGGTGTATGAAGTCATAGAATGTAGGTTTGTGAAGTCACAGAATGGAGGTGTGTGAAGTCACAGAATTGAGGTGTGTGAAGTCACAGAATGAAGGTGTGTGAACTCACAATGGAGGTGTGTAAAGTCACAGAATGGAGGTGTGTGAAGTCAAACAATAAAGGTGTGTGAAGTCACACAATGGAGGACTGTGAAGTCATAGAATGGAGGTGTGTTAAGTCACAGAATGGAGGTGTGTGAACTCAGAGAATGGAGGTGTGTGAACTCAGAATGGAGGTGTGTGAAGTCACAGAACGGAGATTTGTGAAGTCATAGAATGGAGGTGCCTGAAGTCATAGAATGGATGTTTCTGAAGTAAGAATGAAGGTGTGTGAAGGCATAGAATGGAGGTTTGTGAAGTCAAAATGGAAGTGTATGAACTCATAGAATGGAGGTGTGTGAACTCATAGAATGGAAGTGTGTGAAGTCATGGAATGGAGGTGTGTGAAGTCAAAGAATGGAGGTGTGTGAAGTCAAACAATAAAGGTGTGTGAAGTCACAGAATGGAGGTGTGTGAAATCACAGAATGGAGGTTTGTGAAGTCAAAAAGGTGGTGTGTAGAGTCACAAATGGAGGTGTGTGAACTCATAGAATGGAGGTGTGTGAAGTCAAAGAATGGAGGTGTGTGAAGTCATCGAATGGAAGTGTGGGAAGTCATGGAATGGAGGTGTGTGAAGTCACAGAATGGAGGTGTGTGAAGTCAGAATGGAGTTGTCTGAAGTCAAAGAATGGAGGTGTGTGAAGTCAGAATGGAGGTGTGTGAAGTAATAGAATGGAGGTGTGTGAAGTCAGAATGGAGGTGTGTGAACTCATAGAATGGAGGTGTGTGAAGTCACAATGGAGGTGTGTGAAGTCATAGAATGGAGGTGTGTGAAGTCACAGAATGGAGGTGTGTGAAGTCATAGAATGGAGCAGTGTGAAGTCAGATTGGAGGTGTGTGAAGTCACAGAATGGAGGGCTGTGAACTCAGAATGGAGGTGTGTGAAGTCACAGAATGGAGGTGTGTGTAGTCATAGAATGGAGGTGTGTGAAGTCATAGAATGGAGGTGTGTGAAGTCATAATGTAGGTGTGTGAAGTCACAGAATTGAGATGTGTGAAGTCACAGAATGGAGGTGTGTGAAGTCATAGTATGGAGGTGTGTGAAGTCATAGAATGGAGGTGTGTGAAGTCATAGAATGGATGTTTGTGAGGTAAGAATGAAGGTGTGTTAAGTCCTAGAATGGAGATGTGTGAAGGCACAGAATGGAGGTGTGTGAAGTCATAGAATGGAGCTGTGTGAAGTCAGAATGGAGGTGTGTGAAGTCAGAGAATGAAGGTGTGTGAACCCACAATGGAGATGTGTGAAGTCAAAGAATGCAGGTGTGTGAAGTCAAAGAATGGAAGTGTGTGAAGTCATAGAATGGAGGTGTGTGAAGTCACAGAATGGATGTGTGTGAAGTCACAGAATGGAGGTGTGTGAACTCACAATGTACGTGTGTGAAGTCAAACAATAAAGGTGTGTGAAGTCAAACAATAAAGGTTTGTGAAGTCACAGAATGGAGGTCTGTGAAGTCATAGAAGGGAGGTGTGTTTAGTTACAGAATGGAGGTGTGTGAAGTCTGAGAATGGAGGTGTGTGAACTCAGAATGGAGGTGTGTGAAGTCACAGAACGGAGATTTGTGAAGTCATAGAATGGAAGTACGTGAAGTCATAGAATGGATGTTTCTGAAGTAAGAATGAAGGAGCGTGAAGTCATAGAATGGAGGTCTGTGAAGTCAAAATGGAGGTGTGTGAATTCATAGAATGGAGTTGTGTGAACTCATAGAATGGAGGTGTGTGAAGTCATGGAATGGAGGTGTGTGAAGTCAAAGAATGGAGGTGTGTGAAGTCAAACAATAAAGGTGTGTGAAGTCACAGAATGGAGGTGTGTGAAATCACAGAATGGAGGTGTGTGAAGTCAAAAACGTGGTGTGTAGAGTCACAAATGGAGGTCTGTGACCTCATAGAATGGAGGGGTGTGAAGTCAAAGAATGGAGGTGTGTGAAGTCATAGAATACATGTGTGTGAAGTCATAGAATGGATGTTTCTGAAGTAGAATGAAGGTGTGTGAAGTCATAGAATGGAGGTGTGTGAATTCAAAATGGAGGTGTGTGAACTCATAAAATGGAGATGTGTGAAGTCATGGAATGGAGGTGCGTGAAGTCCAAAAATGGAGGTGTGTGAAGTCAAACAATCGTGGTGTGTGAAGTCACAGAATGGAGGTGTGTGAAGTGAAAGAATGGAAGTGTGTGAAGTCAAGATGGAGGTGTGTGAAGTCACAGAATGGAGGTGTGTGAAGTCACAGAATGGAGGTGTATGAAGTCATAGAATGTAGGTTTGTGAAGTCACAGAATGGAGGTGTGTGAAGTCACAGAATTGAGGTGTGTGAAGTCACAGAATGAAGGTGTGTGAACTCACAATGGAGGTGTGTGAAGTCACAGAATGGAGGTGTGTGAAGTCAAACAATAAAGGTGTGTGAAGTCACTCAATGGAGGACTGTGAAGTCATAGAATGGAGGTGTGTTAAGTCACAGAATGGAGGTGTGTGAACTCAGAGAATGGAGGTGTGTGAACTCAGAATGGAGGTGTGTGAAGTCACAGAACGGAGATTTGTGAAGTCATAGAATGGAGGTGCCTGAAGTCATAGAATGGATGTTTCTGAAGTAAGAATGAAGGTGTGTGAAGGCATAGAATGGAGGTTTGTGAAGTCAAAATGGAAGTGTATGAACTCATAGAATGGAGGTGTGTGAACTCATAGAATGGAAGTGTGTGAAGTCATGGAATGGAGGTGTGTGAAGTCAAAGAATGGAGGTGTGTGAAGTCAAACAATAAAGGTGTGTGAAGTCACAGAATGGAGGTGTGTGAAATCACAGAATGGAGGTTTGTGAAGTCAAAAAGGTGGTGTGTAGAGTCACAAATGGAGGTGTGTGAACTCATAGAATGGAGGTGTGTGAAGTCAAAGAATGGAGGTGTGTGAAGTCATCGAATGGAAGTGTGGGAAGTCATGGAATGGAGGTGTGTGAAGTCACAGACTGGAAGTGTGTGAAGTCAGAATGGAGTTGTCTGAAGTCAAAGAATGGAGGTGTGTGAAGTCAGAATGGAGGTGTGTGAATTCATAGAATGGAGTTGTGTGAACTCATAGAATGGAGGTGTGTGAAGTCATGGAATGGAGGTGTGTGAAGTCAAAGAATGGAGGTGTGTGAAGTCAAACAATAAAGGTGTGTGAAGTCACAGAATGGAGGTGTGTGAAATCACAGAATGGAGGTGTGTGAAGTCAAAAACGTGGTGTGTAGAGTCACAAATGGAGGTCTGTGACCTCATAGAATGGAGGGGTGTGAAGTCAAAGAATGGAGGTGTGTGAAGTCATAGAATACATGTGTGTGAAGTCATAGAATGGATGTTTCTGAAGTAGAATGAAGGTGTGTGAAGTCATAGAATGGAGGTGTGTGAATTCAAAATGGAGGTGTGTGAACTCATAAAATGGAGATGTGTGAAGTCATGGAATGGAGGTGCCTGAAGTCCAAAAATGGAGGTGTGTGAGGTCAAACAATCGTGGTGTGTGAAGTCACAGAATGGAGGTGTGTGAAGTGAAAGAATGGAAGTGTGTGAAGTCAAGATGGAGGTGTGTGAAGTCACAGAATGGAGGTGTGTGAAGTCACAGAATGGAGGTGTATGAAGTCATAGAATGTAGGTTTGTGAAGTCACAGAATGGAGGTGTGTGAAGTCACAGAATTGAGGTGTGTGAAGTCACAGAATGAAGGTGTGTGAACTCACAATGGAGGTGTGTAAAGTCACAGAATGGAGGTGTGTGAAGTCAAACAATAAAGGTGTGTGAAGTCACACAATTGGGGACTGTGAAGTCATAGAATGGAGGTGTGTTAAGTCACAGAATGGAGGTGTGTGAACTCAGAGAATGGAGGTGTGTGAACTCAGAATGGAGGTGTGTGAAGTCACAGAACGGAGATTTGTGAAGTCATAGAATGGAGGTGCCTGAAGTCATAGAATGGATGTTTCTGAAGTAAGAATGAAGGTGTGTGAAGGCATAGAATGGAGGTTTGTGAAGTCAAAATGGAAGTGTATGAACTCATAGAATGGAGGTGTGTGAACTCATAGAATGGAAGTGTGTGAAGTCATGGAATGGAGGTGTGTGAAGTCAAAGAATGGAGGTGTGTGAAGTCAAACAATAAAGGTGTGTGAAGTCACAGAATGGAGGTGTGTGAAATCACAGAATGGAGGTTTGTGAAGTCAAAAAGGTGGTGTGTAGAGTCACAAATGGAGGTGTGTGAACTCATAGAATGGAGGTGTGTGAAGTCAAAGAATGGAGGTGTGTGAAGTCATCGAATGGAAGTGTGGGAAGTCATGGAATGGAGGTGTGTGAAGTCACAGACTGGAGGTGTGTGAAGTCAGAATGGAGTTGTCTGAAGTCAAAGAATGGAGGTGTGTGAAGTCAGAATGGAGGTGTGTGAATTCATAGAATGGAGTTGTGTGAACTCATAGAATGGAGGTGTGTGAAGTCATGGAATGGAGGTGTGTGAAGTCAAAGAATGGAGGTGTGTGAAGTCAAACAATAAAGGTGTGTGAAGTCACAGAATGGAGGTGTGTGAAATCACAGAATGGAGGTGTGTGAAGTCAAAAACGTGGTGTGTAGAGTCACAAATGGAGGTCTGTGACCTCATAGAATGGAGGGGTGTGAAGTCAAAGAATGGAGGTGTGTGAAGTCATAGAATACATGTGTGTGAAGTCATAGAATGGATGTTTCTGAAGTAGAATGAAGGTGTGTGAAGTCATAGAATGGAGGTGTGTGAATTCAAAATGGAGGTGTGTGAACTCATAAAATGGAGATGTGTGAAGTCATGGAATGGAGGTGCCTGAAGTCCAAATATGGAGGTGTGTGAGGTCAAACAATCGTGGTGTGTGAAGTCACAGAATGGAGGTGTGTGAAGTGAAAGAATGGAAGTGTGTGAAGTCAAGATGGAGGTGTGTGAAGTCACAGAATGGAGGTGTGTGAAGTCACAGAATGGAGGTGTATGAAGTCATAGAATGTAGGTTTGTGAAGTCACAGAATGGAGGTGTGTGAAGTCACAGAATTGAGGTGTGTGAAGTCACAGAATGAAGGTGTGTGAACTCACAATGGAGGTGTGTAAAGTCACAGAATGGAGGTGTGTGAAGTCAAACAATAAAGGTGTGTGAAGTCACACAATTGGGGACTGTGAAGTCATAGAATGGAGGTGTGTTAAGTCACAGAATGGAGGTGTGTGAACTCAGAGAATGGAGGTGTGTGAACTCAGAATGGAGGTGTGTGAAGTCACAGAACGGAGATTTGTGAAGTCATAGAATGGAGGTGCCTGAAGTCATAGAATGGATGTTTCTGAAGTAAGAATGAAGGTGTGTGAAGGCATAGAATGGAGGTTTGTGAAGTCAAAATGGAAGTGTATGAACTCATAGAATGGAGGTGTGTGAACTCATAGAATGGAAGTGTGTGAAGTCATGGAATGGAGGTGTGTGAAGTCAAAGAATGGAGGTGTGTGAAGTCAAACAATAAAGGTGTGTGAAGTCACAGAATGGAGGTGTGTGAAATCACAGAATGGAGGTTTGTGAAGTCAAAAAGGTGGTGTGTAGAGTCACAAATGGAGGTGTGTGAACTCATAGAATGGAGGTGTGTGAAGTCAAAGAATGGAGGTGTGTGAAGTCATCGAATGGAAGTGTGGGAAGTCATGGAATGGAGGTGTGTGAAGTCACAGACTGGAGGTGTGTGAAGTCAGAATGGAGTTGTCTGAAGTCAAAGAATGGAGGTGTGTGAAGTCAGAATGGAGGTGTGTGAAGTAATAGAATGGAGGTGTGTGAAGTCAGAATGGAGGTGTGTGAACTCATAGAATGGAGGTGTGTGAAGTCACAATGGAGGTGTGTGAAGTCATAGAATGGAGGTGTGTGAAGTCACAGAATGGAGGTGTGTGAAGTCATAGAATGGAGCAGTGTGAAGTCAGATTGGAGGTGTGTGAAGTCACAGA
This sequence comes from Megascapheus bottae, assembly GCA_024803745.1. Lineage (NCBI taxonomy): Eukaryota > Metazoa > Chordata > Mammalia > Rodentia > Geomyidae > Megascapheus > Megascapheus bottae. Next base: position 25,161 of record JANJXV010001406.1, on the reverse strand, counting down.
ATGGAGGGCTGTGAACTCAGAATGGAGGTGTGTGAAGTCACAGAATGGAGGTGTGTGTAGTCATAGAATGGAGGTGTGTGAAGTCATAGAATGGAGATGCGTGAAGTCATAATGTAGGTGTGTGAAGTCACAGAATTGAGATGTGTGAAGTCACAGAATGGAGGTGTGTGAAGTCATAGTATGGAGGTGTGTGAAGTCATAGAATGGAGGTGTGTGAAGTCATAGAATGGATGTTTGTGAGGTAAGAATGAAGGTGTGTTAAGTCCTAGAATGGAGATGTGTGAAGGCACAGAATGGAGGTGTGTGAAGTCATAGAATGGAGCTGTGTGAAGTCAGAATGGAGGTGTGTGAAGTAATAGAATGAAGGTGTGTGAACTCACAATGGAGATGTGTGAAGTCAAAGAATGCAGGTGTGTGAAGTCAAAGAATGGAAGTGTGTGAAGTCATAGAATGGAAGTGTGTGAAGTCATAGAATGGAGGTGTGTGAAGTCATAGAATGGAGGTGTGTGAAGTCACAAAATTGATGTTTGTGAAGTCAGAATGGAGGTGTGTGAAGTCAGAATGGAGGTTTGTGAAGTCATAGAATGGAGGTGTGTGAAGTCGTAGAATGGATGTGTGTGAAGTCACAGAATTAATGTTTGTGAAGTCAGAATGTAGGTGTGTGAACTCACAATGGAGGTGTGTGAAGTCAAAGAATGGAGGTGTGTGAAGTCATAGAATGGAGGTGTGTGAAGTCATAGAACTGATGTTTGTGAAGTAAGAATGAAGGTGTGTTAAGTCATAGAATGGAGGTGTTTGAAGGCACGGAATGGAGGTGTGTGAAGTCACAGAATGGAGGTGTGTGAACTCACAATGGAGGTGTGTGAAGTCAAAGAATGGAGGTGTGTGAAGTCAGAGAATGGAAGTGTTTGAAGTCATAGAATGAAGGTGTGTGAAGCCAGAATTGAGGTGTGTGAAGTCACAGAATTGAGGTGTGTGAACTCAGAATGAAGGTGTGTGAAGTCATAGAATGGATGTTTCTGAAGTCATAGAATGGAGGTGTGTGAAGTCATAGAATAGATGTTTCTGAAGTAGAATGGAGGTGTGTGAAGTCATAGAATGGAGGTGTATGAAGTCAAAATGGAGGTGTGCGAACTCATAAAATGGAGATGTGTGAAGTCATGGAAAGGAGGTGATTGAAGTCCAAAAATGGAGGTGTGTGAAGTCAAACAAGGGTGGTGTGTGAAGTCACAGAATGGAGGTGTGTGAAGTCAAAGAATGGAAGTGTGTGAAGTCAAAATGGAGGTGTGTGAAGTCACAGAATGGAGGTGTGTGAAGTCACAGAATGGAGGTGTGTGAAGTCATAGAATGTAGGTGTGTGAAGTCACAGAATGGAGGTGTGTGAAGTCACAGAATGGAGGTGTGTGAAGTCACAGAATGGAGGTGTGTGAAGTCAAAATGGAGGTGTGTGAACTCATAGAATGTAGGTGAGTGAACTCATAGAATGGAAGTGTGTGAAATCATGGAATGGAGGTGTGTGAAGTCAAAGAATGGAGGTGTGAAGTCAAACAATAAAGGTGTGTGAAGTCACAGAATGGAGGTGTGTGAACTCAGAATGGAGGTGTGTGAAGTCACAGAACGGAGATTTGTGAAGTCATAGAATGGAGGTGCCTGAAGTCATAGAATGGATGTTTCTGAAGTAAGAATGAAGGTGTGTGAAGTCATAGAATGGAGGTGTGTGAAGTCAAAATGGAGGTGTGTGAACTCATAAAATGGAGATGTGTGAAGTCATGGAATGGAGGTGCGTGAAGTCCAAAAATGGAGGTGTGTGAAGTCAAACAATAGTGGTGTGTGAAGTCACAGAATGGGGGTGTGTGAAGTGAAAGAATGGAAGTGTGAGAAGTCAAGATGGAGGTGTGTGAAGTCACAGAATGGAGGTGTGTGAAGTCACAGAATGGAGGTGTATGAAGTCATAGAATTTAGGTTTGTGAAGTCACAGAATGGAGGTGTGTGAAATCACAGAATGGAGGTGTGTGAAGTCACAGAATGAAGGTGTGTGAACTCACAATGGAGGTGTGTGAAGTCACAGAATGGAGGTGTGTGAAGTCAGAATGGAGTTGTGTGAAGTCAAAGAATGGAGGTGTGTGAAGTCAGAATGGAGGTGTGTGAAGTAATAGAATGGAGGTGTGTGAAGTCAGAATGGAGGTGTGTGAACTCATAGAATGGAGGTGTGTGAAGTCACAATTGAGGTGTGTAAAGTCATAGAATGGAGGTGTGTGAAGTCACAGAATGGAGGTGTGTGAAGTCATAGAATGGAGCAGTGTGAAGTCAGATTGGAGGTGTGTGAAGTCACAGAATGGAGGGCTGTGAACTCAGAATGGAGGTGTGTGAAGTCACAGAATGGAGGTGTGTGTAGTACTAGAATGGAGGTGTGCGAACTCATAAAATGGAGATGTGTGAAGTCATGGAAAGGAGGTGATTGAAGTCCAAAAATGGAGGTGTGTGAAGTCAAACAATGGTGGTGTGTGAAGTCACAGAATGGAGGTGTGTGAAGTCAAAGAATGGAAGTGTGTGAAGTCAAAATGGAGGTGTGTGAAGTCACAGAATGGAGGTGTGTGAAGTCACAGAATGGAGGTGTGTGAAGTCATAGAATGTAGGTGTGTGAAGTCACAGAATGGAGGTGTGAAGTCACAGAATGGAGGTGTGTGAAGTCACAGAATGGAGGTGTGTGAAGTCAAAATGGAGGTGTGTGAACTCATAGAATGGAGGTGAGTGAACTCATAGAATGGAAGTGTGTGAAATCATGGAATGGAGGTGTGTGAAGTCAAAGAATGGAGGTGTGTGAAGTCAAACAATAAAGGTGTGTGAAGTCACAGAATGGAGGTGTGTGAAATCACAGAATGGAGGTGTGTGAAGTCAAAAAGGTGGTGTGTAGAGTCACAAATGGAGGTGTGTGAATTCATAGAATACAGATGTGTGAAGTCATAGAATGGATGTTTCTGAAGTAGAATGAAGGTGTGTGAAGTCATAGAATGGAGGTGTGTGAAGTCAAAATGGAGGTGTGTGAACTCATAAAATGGAGATGTGTGAAGTCATGGAATGGAGGTGCGTGAAGTCCAAAAATGGAGGTGTGTGAAGTCAAACAATGGTGGTGTGTGAAGTCACAGAATGGGGGTGTGTGAAGTGAAAGAATGGAAGTGTGTGAAGTCAAGATGGAGGTGTGTGAAGTCACAGAATGGAGGTGTGTGAAGTCACAGAATGGAGGTGTATGAAGTCATAGAATGTAGGTTTGTGAAGTCACAGAATGGAGGTGTGTGAAGTCACAGAATGGAGGTGTGTGAAGTCACAGAATGAAGGTGTGTGAACTCACAATGGAGGTGTGTGAAGTCACAGAATGGAGGTGTGTGAAGTCAAACAATAAAGGTGTGTTAAGTCTCACAATGGAGGACTGTGAAGTCATAGAATGGAGGTGTGTTAAGTCACAGAATGGAGTTGTGTGAAGTCAGAGAATGGAGGTGTGTGAACTCAGAATGGAGGTGCCTGAAGTCATAGAGTGGATGTTTCTGAAGTAAGAATGAAGGTGTGTGAAGTCATAGACTGCAGGTGTGTGAAGTCAAAATGGAGGTGTGTGAACTCATAGAATGGAGGTGTGTGTGAAGTCACAATGGAGGTGTGTGAAGTCATAGAATAGCGGTGTGTGAAGTCACAGAATCGAGGTGTGTGAAGTCATAGAATGGAGCAGTGTGAAGTCAGATTGGAGTTGTGTGAAGTCACAGAATGGAGGGCTGTGAACTCAGAATGGAGGTGTGTGAAGTCAAAGAATGGAGGTGTGTGAAGTCATAGAATAGAGGTGTGTGAAGTCATAGAATGGAGGTGTGTGAAGTCATAATGTAGGTGTGTGAAGTGAGAGAATTGAGATGTGTGAAGTCACAGAATGGAGGTGTGTGAAGTCATAGAATGGAGGTGTGTGAAGTCATACAATGGAGGTGTGTGAAGTCATAGAATGGATGTTTGTGAGGTAAGAATGAAGGTGTGTTAAGTCCTAGAATGGAGATGTGTGAAGGCACAGAATGGAGGTGGGTGAAGTCATAGAATGGAGCTGTGTGAAGTCAGAATGGAGGTGTATGAAGTCATAGAATGAAGGTGTGTAAACTCACAATGGAGATATGTGAAGTCAAAGAATGCCGGTGTGTGAAGTCAAAGAATGGAAGTGTGTGAAGTCATAGAATGGAGGTGTGTGAAGTCATAGAATGGAGGTGTGTGAAGTCACAAAATTGATGTTTCTGAGGTCAGAATTGAGGTGTGTGAAGTCAGAATGGAGGTTTGTGAAGTCATAGAATGGAAGTGTGTGAAGTCGTAGAATGGGTGTGTGTGTGAAGTCACAGAATTGATGTTTGTGAAGTCAGAATGGAGGTGTGTGAACTCACAATGGAGGTGTGTGAAGTCAAAGAATGGAGGTGTGTGAAGTCATAGAATGGAGGTGTGTGAAGTCATAGAACTGATGTTTGTGAAGTAAGAATGAAGGTGTGTTAAGTCATAGAATGGATGTTTCTGAAGTAGAATGAAGGTGTGTGAAATCATAGAATGGAGGTGTGTGAAGTCAAAATGGAGGTGTGTGAACTCATAAAATGGAGATGCGTGAAGTCATGGAATGGAGGTGTGTGAAGTCCAAAAATGGAGGTGGGTGAAGTCAAACAAAGGTGGCGTGTGAAGACAAAGAATGGAGGTGTGTGAAGTCATCGAATTTAGGTGTGTGAAGTCATGGAATGGAGGTGTGTGAAGTCCCAGAATGGAGGTGTGTGAAGTCACAGAATGGAGATGTGTGAAGTCACAGAATGGAGGTGTGTGAACTCACAGAATGGAGGTGTGTGAAGTCACAGTATGGAGGTGTGTGAACTCACAATGGAGGTGTGTGAAGTCAAACAATAAAGGTGTGTGAAGTCAAAAAGGTGGTGTGTAGAGTCACAAATGGAGGTGTGTGAACTCATAGAATGGAGGTTTGTGAAGTCAAAGAATGGAGGTGTGTGAGGTCATCGAATGGAAGTGTGGGAAGTCATGGAATGGAGGTGTGTGAAGTCACAGAATAGAGGTGTGTGAAGTCAGAATGGAGTTGTGTGAAGTCATAGAATGGAGGTGTGTGAAGTCAGAATGGAGGTGTGTGAAGTCATAGAATGGAGGTGTGTGAAGTCAGAATGGAGGTGTGTGAACTCATAGAATGGAGGTGTGTGAAGTCACAATGGAGGTGTGTGAAGTCATAGAATGGCGGTGTGTGAAGTCACAGAATCGAGGTGTGTGAAGTCATAGAATGGAGCAGTGTGAAGTCAGATTGGAGGTGTGTGAAGTCACAGAATGGAGGGCTGTGAACTCAGAATGGAGGTGTGTGAAGTCACAGAATGGAGGTGTGTGAAGTCATAGAATAGAGGTGTGTGACGTCATAGAATGGAGGTGTGTGAAGTCATAATGTAGGTGTGTGAAGTCACAGAATTGAGGTGTGTGAACTCAGAATGAAGGTGTGTGAAGTCATAGAATGGATGTTTCTGAAGTCATAGAATGGAGGTGTGTGAAGTCATAGAATAGATGTTTCTGAAGTAGAATGGAGGTGTGTGAAGTCATAGAATGGAGGTGTATGAAGTCAAAATGGAGGTGTGCGAACTCATAAAATGGAGATGTGTGAAGTCATGGAAAGGAGGTGATTGAAGTCCAAAAATGGAGGTGTGTGAAGTCAAACAATGGTGGTGTGTGAAGTCACAGAATGGAGGTGTGTGAAGTCAAAGAATGGAGGTGTGAAGTCAAACAATAAAGGTGTGTGAAGTCACAGAATGGAGGTGTGTGAAATCACAGAATGGAGGTGTGTGAAGTCAAAAAGGTGGTGTGTAGAGTCACAAATGGAGGTGTGTGAAGTCATAGAATGGAGGTGTGCGAAGTCATAGAATGGATGTTTCTGAAGTAAGAATGAAGGTGTGTGAAGTCATAGATTGGAGGTGTGTGAAGTCAAAATGGAGGTGTGTGAACTCAGAATTGAGGTGTGTGAACTCATGGAATGTAGGTGTGTGAAGTCATGGAATGAAGGTGTGTGAAGTAAAAGAATGGAGGTGTGTGAAGTCAAACAATAAAGGTGTGTGAAGTCATACAATGGAGGTGTGTGAAGTCACAGAATGGAGGTGTGTGAACTCACAATGGAGGTGTGTGAAGTCAAACAATAAAGGTGTGTGAAGTCAAACAATGGTGGTGTGTGAAGTCACAGAATGGAGGTGTGTGAAGTCAAAGAATGGAAGTGTGTGAAGTCAAAATGGAGGTGTGTGAAGTCACAGAATGGAGGTGTGTGAAGTCACAGAATGGAGGTGTGTGAAGTCATCGAAAGGAGGTGTGTGAAGTATGGAATGGAGGTGTGTGAAGTCACAGAATGTAGGTGTGTGAACTCAAAATGGAGGTGCGTGAAGTCAAAGAATGGAGGTGTGCGAAGTCAAAGAATATAGGTGTGTGAAGTCATAGAATGGAATTGTGGGAAGTTATAGAATGGAGGTGTGTGAAGCCAGAATTGAGGTGTGTGAAGTCACAGAACTGAGGTGTGTGAACTCAGAATGGAGGTGTGTGAAGTCACAGAATGGAGGTTTGTGAAGTCATAGAATGGAGGTGTGTCAAGTCATAGAATGGATGTTTCTGAAGAAGAATGAAGGTGTGTGAAATCATAGAATGGAGGTGTGTGAAGTCAAAATGGAGGTGTGTGAACTCATAAAATGGAGATGCGTGAAGTCATGGAATGGAGGTGTGTGAAGTCCAAAAATGGAGGTGGGTGAAGTCAAACAATGGTGGCGTGTGAAGTCAAAGAATGGAGGTGTGTGAAGTCATCGAATTTAGGTGTGTGAAGTCATGGAATGGAGGTGTGTGAAGTCACAGAATGGAGGTGTGTGAAGTCACAGAATGGAGGTGTGTGAAGTCACAGAATGGAGATGTGTGAAGTCACAGAATGGAGGTGTGTGAAGTCACAGAATGGAGGTGTGTGAAGTCACAGAATGGAGGTGTGTGAACTCACAATGGACGTGTGTGAAGTCAAACAATAAAGGTTTGTGAAGTCACAGAATGGAGGTCTGTGAAGTCATAGAAGGGAGGTGCTTGAAGTCATAGAATGGATGTTTCTGAAGTAAGAATGAAGGTGTGTGAAGTCATAGAATGGAGGTGTGTGAAGTCAAACTGGAAGTGTGTGAACTCATAGAATGGAGGGGTGTGAACTCATAGAATGGAGGTGTGTAATGTCATGGAATGGAGGTGTGTGAAGTCAAAGATTGGAGGTGTGTGAAGTCAAACAATAAAGGTGTGTGAAGTCACAGAATGGAGGTGTGTGAAGTCAAAAAAGTGGTGTGTACAGTCACAAATGCAGGTGTGTGAACTCATAGAATGGAGGTGTGTGAAGTCAAAGAATGGAGGTGTGTGAGGTCATCGAATGGAAGTGTGGGAATTCATGGAATGGAGGTGTGTGAAGTCACAGAATAGAGGTGTGTGAAGTCAGAATGGAGTTGTGTGAAGTCATAGAATGGAGGTGTGTGAAGTCAGAATGGAGGTGTGTGAAGTCATAGAATGGAGGTGTGTGAAGTCAGAATGGAGGTGTGTGAACTCATAGAATGGAGGTGTGTGAAGTCACAATGGAGGTGTGTGAAGTCATAGAATAGCGGTGTGTGAAGTCACAGAATCGAGGTGTGTGAAGTCATAGAATGGAGCAGTGTGAAGTCAGATTGGAGTTGTGTGAAGTCACAGAATGGAGGGCTGTGAACTCAGAATGGAGGTGTGTGAAGTCACAGAATGGAGGTGTGTGAAGTCATAGAATAGAGGTGTGTGAAGTCATAGAATGGAGGTGTGTGAAGTCATAATGTAGGTGTCTGAAGTCAGAGAATTGAGATGTGTGAAGTCACAGAATGGAGGTGTGTGAAGTCATAGAATGGAGGTGTGTGAAGTCATACAATGGAGGTGTGTGAAGTCATAGAATGGATGTTTGTGAGGTAAGAATGAAGGTGTGTTAAGTCCTAGAATGGAGATGTGTGAAGGCACAGAATGGAGGTGGGTGAAGTCATAGAATGGAGCTGTGTGAAGTCAGAATGGAGGTGTATGAAGTCATAGAATGAAGGTGTGTAAACTCACAATGGAGATATGTGAAGTCAAAGAATGCCGGTGTGTGAAGTCAAAGAATGGAAGTGTGTGAAGTCATAGAATGGAGGTGTGTGAAGTCATAGAATGGAGGTGTGTGAAGTCACAAAATTGATGTTTCTGAGGTCAGAATTGAGGTGTGTGAAGTCAGAATGGAGGTTTGTGAAGTCATAGAATGGAGGTGTGTGAAGTCGTAGAATGGATGTGTGTGAAGTCACAGAATTGATGTTTGTGAAGTCAGAATGGAGGTGTGTGAACTCACAATGGAGGTGTGTGAAGTCAAAGAATGGAGGTGTGTGAAGTCATAGAATGGAGGTGTGAGAAGTCATAGAACTGATGTTTGTGAAGTAAGAATGAAGGTGTGTTAAGTCATAGAATGGATGTTTCTGAAGTAGAATGAAGGTGTGTGAAATCATAGAATGGAGGTGTGTGAAGTCAAAATGGAGGTGTGTGAACTCATAAAATGGAGATGCGTGAAGTCATGGAATGGAGGTGTGTGAAGTCCAAAAATGGAGGTGGGTGAAGTCAAACAAAGGTGGCGTGTGAAGTCAAAGAATGGAGGTGTGTGAAGTCATCGAATTTAGGTGTGTGAAGTCATGGAATGGAGGTGTGTGAAGTCCCAGAATGGAGGTGTGTGAAGTCACAGAATGGAGATGTGTGAAGTCACAGAATGGAGGTGTGTGAACTCACAGAATGGAGGTGTGTGAAGTCACAGTATGGAGGTATGTGAACTCACAATGGAGGTGTGTGAAGTCAAACAATAAAGGTGTGTGAAGTCAAAAAGGTGGTGTGTAGAGTCACAAATGGAGGTGTGTGAACTCATAGAATGGAGGTTTGTGAAGTCAAAGAATGGAGGTGTGTGAGGTCATCGAATGGAAGTGTGGGAAGTCATGGAATGGAGCTGTGTGAAGTCACAGAATAGAGGTGTGTGAAGTCAGAATGGAGTTGTGTGAAGTTATAGAATGGAGGTGTGTGAAGTCAGAATGGAGGTGTGTGAAGTCATAGAATGGAGGTGTGTGAAGTCAGAATGGAGGTGTGTGAACTCATAGAATGGAGGTGTGTGAAGTCACAATGGAGGTGTGTGAAGTCATAGAATGGCGGTGTGTGAAGTCACAGAATCGAGGTGTGTGAAGTCATAGAATGGAGCAGTGTGAAGTCAGATTGGAGGTGTGTGAAGTCACAGAATGGAGGGCTGTGAACTCAGAATGGAGGTGTGTGAAGTCACAGAATGGAGGTGTGTGAAGTCATAGAATAGAGGTGTGTGACGTCATAGAATGGAGGTGTGTGAAGTCATAATGTAGGTGTGTGAAGTCACAGAATTGAGGTGTGTGAACTCAGAATGAAGGTGTGTGAAGTCATAGAATGGATGTTTCTGAAGTCATAGAATGGTGGTGTGTGAAGTCATAGAATAGATGTTTCTGAAGTAGAATGGAGGTGTGTGAAGTCATAGAATGGAGGTGTATGAAGTCAAAATGGAGGTGTGCGAACTCATAAAATGGAGATGTGTGAAGTCATGGAAAGGAGGTGATTGAAGTCCAAAAATGGAGGTGTGTGAAGTCAAACAATGGTGGTGTGTGAAGTCACAGAATGGAGGTGTGTGAAGTCAAAGAATGGAGGTGTGAAGTCAAACAATAAAGGTGTGTGAAGTCACAGAATGGAGGTGTGTGAAATCACAGAATGGAGGTGTGTGAAGTCAAAAAGGTGGTGTGTAGAGTCACAAATGGAGGTGTGTGAAGTCATAGAATGGAGGTGTGCGAAGTCATAGAATGGATGTTTCTGAAGTAAGAATGAAGGTGTGTGAAGTCATAGATTGGAGGTGTGTGAAGTCAAAATGGAGGTGTGTGAACTCAGAATTGAGGTGTGTGAACTCATGGAATGTAGGTGTGTGAAGTCATGGAATGAAGGTGTGTGAAGTAAAAGAATGGAGGTGTGTGAAGTCAAACAATAAAGGTGTGTGAAGTCATACAATGGAGGTGTGTGAAGTCACAGAATGGAGGTGTGTGAACTCACAATGGAGGTGTGTGAAGTCAAACAGTAAAGGTGTGTGAAGTCAAACAATGGTGGTGTGTGAAGTCACAGAATGGAGGTGTGTGAAGTCAAAGAATGGAAGTGTGTGAAGTCAAAATGGAGGTGTGTGAAGTCACAGAATGGAGGTGTGTGAAGTCACAGAATGGAGGTGTGTGAAGTCATCGAAAGGAGGTGTGTGAAGTATGGAATGGAGGTGTGTGAAGTCACAGAATGTAGGTGTGTGAACTCAAAATGGAGGTGCGTGAAGTCAAAGAATGGAGGTGTGCGAAGTCAAAGAATATAGGTGTTTGAAGTCATAGAATGGAATTGTGGGAAGTTATAGAATGGAGGTGTGTGAAGCCAGAATTGAGGTGTGTGAAGTCACAGAACTGAGGTGTGTGAACTCAGAATGGAGGTGTGTGAAGTCACAGAATGGAGGTTTGTGAAGTCATAGAATGGAGGTGTGTCAAGTCATAGAATGGATGTTTCTGAAGAAGAATGAAGGTGTGTGAAATCATAGAATGGAGGTGTGTGAAGTCAAAATGGAGGTGTGTGAACTCATAAAATGGAGATGCGTGAAGTCATGGAATGGAGGTGTGTGAAGTCCAAAAATGGAGGTGGGTGAAGTCAAACAATGGTGGCGTGTGAAGTCAAAGAATGGAGGTGTGTGAAGTCATCGAATTTAGGTGTGTGAAGTCATGGAATGGAGGTGTGTGAAGTCACAGAATGGAGGTGTGTGAAGTCACAGAATGGAGGTGTGTGAAGTCACAGAATGGAGATGTGTGAAGTCACAGAATGGAGGTGTGTGAAGTCACAGAATGGAGGTGTGTGAAGTCACAGAATGGAGGTGTGTGAACTCACAATGGACGTGTGTGAAGTCAAACAATAAAGGTTTGTGAAGTCACAGAATGGAGGTCTGTGAAGTCATAGAAGGGAGGTGCCTGAAGTCATAGAATGGATGTTTCTGAAGTAAGAATGAAGGTGTGTGAAGTCATAGAATGGAGGTGTGTGAAGTCAAACTGGAAGTGTGTGAACTCATAGAATGGAGGGGTGTGAACTCATAGAATGGAGGTGTGTAATGTCATAGAATGGAGGTGTGTGAAGTCAAAGAATGGAGGTGTGTGAAGTCAAACAATAAAGGTGTGTGAAGTCACAGAATGGAGGTGTGTGAAGTCAAAAAAGTGGTGTGTAGAGTCACAAATGCAGGTGTGTGAACTCATAGAATGGAGGTGTGTGAAGTCAAAGAATGGAGGTGTGTGAGGTCATCGAATGGAAGTGTGGGAAGTCATGGAATGGAGGTGTGTGAAGCCACAGAATAGAGGTGTGTGAAGTCAGAATGGAGTTGTGTGAAGTCATAGAATGGAGGTGTGTGAAGTCAGAATGGAGGTGTGTGAAGTCATAGAATGGAGGTGTGTGAAGTCAGAATGGAGGTGTGTGAACTCATAGAATGGAGGTGTGTGAAGTCACAATGGAGGTGTGTGAAGTCATAGAATAGCGGTGTGTGAAGTCACAGAATCGAGGTGTGTGAAGTCATAGAATGGAGCAGTGTGAAGTCAGATTGGAGTTGTGTGAAGTCACAGAATGGAGGGCTGTGAACTCAGAATGGAGGTGTGTGAAGTCACAGAATCGAGGTGTGTGAAGTCATAGAATAGAGGTGTGTGAAGTCATAGAATGGAGGTGTGTGAAGTCATAATGTAGGTGTGTGAAGTCAGAGAATTGAGATGTGTGAAGTCACAGAATGGAGGTGTGTGAAGTCATAGAATGGAGGTGTGTGAAGTCATACAATGGAGGTGTGTGAAGTCATAGAATGGATGTTTGTGAGGTAAGAATGAAGGTGTGTTAAGTCCTAGAATGGATATGTGTGAAGGCACAGAATGGAGGTGGGTGAAGTCATAGAATGTAGCTGTGTGAAGTCAGAATGGAGGTGTATGAAGTCATAGAATGAAGGTGTGTAAACTCACAATGGAGATATGTGAAGTCAAAGAATGCCGGTGTGTGAAGTCAAAGAATGGAAGTGTGTGAAGTCATAGAATGGAGGTGTGTGAAGTCATAGAATGGAGGTGTGTGAAGTCACAAAATTGATGTTTCTGAGGTCAGAATTGAGGTGTGTGAAGTCAGAATGGAGGTTTGTGAAGTCATAGAATGGAGGTGTGTGAAGTCGTAGAATGGATGTGTGTGAAGTCACAGAATTGATGTTTGTGAAGTCAGAATGGAGGTGTGTGAACTCACAATGGAGGTGTGTGAAGTCAAAGAATGGAGGTGTGTAAAGTCATAGAATGGAGGTGTGTGAAGTCATAGAACTGATGTTTGTGAAGTAAGAATGAAGGTGTGCTAAGTCATAGAATGAATGTTTCTGAAGTAGAATGAAGGTGTGTGAAATCATAGAATGGAGGTGTGTGAAGTCCAAAAATGGAGGTGGGTGAAGTCAAACAAAGGTAGCGTGTGAAGTCAAAGAATGGAGGTGTGTGAAGTCATCGAATTTAGGTGTGTGAAGTCATGGAATGGAGGTGTGTGAAGTCCCAGAAGGGAGGTGTGTGAAGTCACAGAATGGAGATGTGTGAAGTCACAGAATGGAGGTGTGTGAACTCACAGAATGGAGGTGTGTGAAGTCACAGTATGGAGGTGTGTGAACTCACAATGGAGGTGTGCGAAGTCAAAAAATAAAGTTGTGTGAAGTCACAGAATGGAGGTGTGTGAAGTCAACAAGGTGGTGTGTAGAGTCACAAATGGAGGTGTGTGAACTCATAGAATGGAGGTTTGTGAAGTCAAAGAATGGAGGTGTGTGAGGTCATCGAATGGAAGTGTGGGAAGTCATGGAATGGAGGTGTGTCAAGTCACAGAATAGAGGTGTGTGAAGTCAGAATGGAGTTGTGTGAAGTCATAGAATGGAGGTGTGTGAAGTCAGAATGGAGGTGTGTGAAGTCATAGAATGGAGGTGTGTGAAGTCAGAATGGAGGTGTGTGAACTCATAGAATGGCGGTGTGTGAAGTCACAGAATCGAGGTGTGTGAAGTCATAGAATGGAGCAGTGTGAAGTCAGATTGGAGGTGTGTGAAGTCACAGAATGGAGGGCTGTGAACTGAGAATGGAGGTGTGTGAAGTCACAGAATGGAGGTGTGTGAAGTCATAGAATAGAGGTGTGTGACGTCATAGAATGGAGGTGTGTGAAGTCATAATGTAGGTGTGTGAAGTCACAGAATTGAGATGTGTGAAGTCACAGAATGGAGGTGTGTGAAGTCATAGAATGGAGGTGTGTGAAGTCATACAATGGAGGTGTGTGAAGTCATAGAATGGATGTTTGTGAGGTAAGAATGAAGGTGTGTTAAGTCCTAGAATGGAGATGTGTGAAGGCACAGAATGGAGGTGGGTGAAGTCATAGAATGGAGCTGTGTGAAGTCAGAATGGAGGTGTGTGAAGTCATAGAATGAAGGTGTGTGAACTCACAATGGAGATATGTGAAGTCAAAGAATGCCGGTGTGTGAAGTCAAAGAATGGAAGTGTGTGAAGTCACAGAATGGAGGTGTGTGAAGTCAAAGAATGGAAGTGTGTGAAGTCAAAATGGAGGTGTGTGAAGTCACAGAATGGAGGTGTGTGAAGTCACAGAATGGAGGTGTGTGAAGTCATAGAATGTAGGTGTGTGAAGTCACAGAATGGAGGTGTGTGAAGTCACAGAATGGAGGTGTGAAGTCACAGAATGGAGGTGTGTGAATTCACAGAATGGAGGTGTGTGAAGTCAAAGAATGGAAGTGTGTGAAGTCAAAATGGAGGTGTGTGAAGTCACAGAATGAAGGTGTGTGAAGTCACAGAATGGAGGTGTGTGAAGTCATAGAATGTAGGTGTGTGAAGTCACAGAATGGAGGTGTGAAGTCACAGAATGGAGGTGTGTGAAGTCACAGCATGGAGGAGTGTGAAGTCAAAATGGAGGTGTGTGAACTCATAGAATGGAGGTGAGTGAATGCATAGAATGGAAGTGTGTGAAATCATGGAATGGAGGTGTGTGAAGTCAAAGAATGGAGGTGTGAAGTCAAACAATAAAGGTGTGTGAAGTCACAGAATGGAGGTGTGTGAAATCACAGAATGGAGGTGTGTGAAGTCAAAAAGGTGGTGTGTAGAGTCACAAATGGAGGTGTGTGAATTCATAGAATACAGATGTGTGAACTCATAGAATAGATGTTTCTGAAGTAGAATGAAGGTGTGTGAAGTCATAGAATGGAGGTGTGTGAAGTCAAAATGGAGGTGTGTGAACTCATAAAATGGAGATGTGTGAAGTCATGGAATGGAGGTGCGTGAAGTCCAAAAATGGAGGTGTGTGAAGTCAAACAATGGTGGTGTGTGAAGTCACAGAATGGGGGTGTGCGAAGTGAAAGAATGGAAGTGTGTGAAGTCAAGATGGAGGTGTGTGAAGTCACAGAATGGAGGTGTGTGAAGTCACAGAATGGAGGTGTATGAAGTCATAGAATGTAGGTTTGTGAAGTCACAGAATGGAGGTGTGTGAAGTCACAGAATGGAGGTGTGTGAAGTCACAGAATGAAGGTGTGTGAACTCACAATGGAGGTGTGTGAAGTCACAGAATGGAGGTGTGTGAAGTCAAACAATAAAGGTGTGTGAAGTCACACAATGGAGGACTGTGAAGTCATAGAATGGAGGTGTGTTAAGTCACAGAATGGAGGTGTGTGAAGTCAGAGAATGGAGGTGTGTGAACTCAGAATGGAGGTGTGTGAAGTCACAGAACGGAGATTTGTGAAGTCATAGAATGGAGGTGCCTGAAGTCATAGAGTGGATGTTTCTGAAGTAAGAATGAAGGTGTGTGAAGTCATAGACTGCAGGTGTGTGAAGTCAAAATGGAGGTGTGTGAACTCATAGAATGGAGGTGTGTGAACTCATAGAATGGAGGTGTGTGAAGTCATGGAATGGAGGTGTGTGAAGTCAAAGAATGGAGGTGTGTGAAGTCAAACAATAAAGGTGTGTGAAGTCACAGAATGGAGGTGTGTGAAATCACAGAATGGAGGTTTGTGAAGTCAAAAAGGTGGTGTGTAGAGTCACAAATGGAGGTGTGTGAACTCATAGAATGGAGGTGTGTGAAGTCAAAGAATGGAGGTGTGTGAAGTCATCGAATGGAAGTGTGGGAAGTCATGGAATGGAGGTGTGTGAAGTCACAGAATGGAGGTGTGTGAAGTCAGAATGGAGTTGGGTGAAGTCAAAGAATGGAGGTGTGTGAAGTCAGAATGGAGGTGTGTGAACTCATAGAATGGACGTGTGTGAAGTCAGAATGGAGGTGTGTGAACTCATAGAATGGAGGTGTGTGAAGTCACAATTGAGGTGTGTGAAGTCATAGAATGGAGGTGTGTGAAGTCACAGAATGGAGGTGTGTGAAGTCATAGAATGGAGCAGTGTGAAGTCAGATTGGAGGTGTGTGAAGTCAGAGAATGGAGGGCTGTGAACTCAGAATGGAGGTGTGTGAAGTCACAGAATGGAGGTGTGTGTAGTCATAGAATGGAGGTGTGTGAAGTCATAGAATGGAGGTGTGTGAAGTCATAATGTAGGTGTGTGAAGTCACAGAATTGAGATGTGTGAAGTCACAGAATGGAGGTGTGTGAAGTCATAGAATGGAGGTGTGTGAAGTCATAGAATGGATGTTTGTGAGGTAAGAATGAAGGTGTGTTAAGTCCTAGAATGGAGATGTGTGAAGGCACAGAATGGAGGTGTGTGAAGTCATAGAATGGAGCTGTGTGAAGTGAGAATGGAGGTGTGTGAAGTCATAGAATGAAGGTGTGTGAACTCACAATGGAGATGTGTGAAGTCAAAGAATGCAGGTGTGTGAAGTCAAAGAATGGAAGTGTGTGAAGTCATAGAATGGAGGTGTGTGAAGTCATAGAATGGAGGTGTGTGAAGTCATAGAATGGAGGTGTGTGAAGTCACAAAATTGATGTTTGTGAAGTCAAGATGGAGGTGTGTGAAGTCACAGAATGGAGGTGTGTGAAGTCAAAGAATGGAGGTGTGTGAAGTCATAGAATGGAGGTGTGTGAAGTCATAGAACTGATGTTTGTGAAGTAAGAATGAAGGTGTGTTAAGTCATAGAATGGAGGTGTTTGAAGGCACAGAATGGAGGTGTGGGAAGTCACAAAATGGAGGTGTGTGAACTCACAATGGAGGTGTGTGAAGTCAAAGAATGGAGGTATGTGAAGTCAGAGAATGGAAGTGTGTGAAGTCATAGAATGAAGGTGTGTGAAGCCAGAATTGAGGTGTGTGAAGTCACAGAATTGAGGTGTGTGAACTCAGAATGAAGGTGTGTGAAGTCATAGAATGGATGTTTCTGAAGTCATAGAATGGAGGTGTGTGAAGTCATAGAATAGATGTTTCTGAAGTAGAATGGAGGTGTGTGAAGTCATAGAATGGAGGTGTATGAAGTCAAAATGGAGGTGTGCGAACTCATAAAATGGAGATGTGTGAAGTCATGGAAAGGAGGTGATTGAAGTCCAAAAATGGAGGTGTGTGAAGTCAAACAATGGTGGTGTGTGAAGTCACAGAATGGAGGTGTGTGAAGTCAAAGAATGGAGGTGTGAAGTCAAACAATAAAGGTGTGTGAAGTCACAGAATGGAGGTGTGTGAAATCACAGAATGGAGGTGTGTGAAGTCAAAAAGGTGGTGTGTAGAGTCACAAATGGAGGTGTGTGAAGTCATAGAATGGAGGTGTGCGAAGTCATAGAATGGATGTTTCTGAAGTAAGAATGAAGGTGTGTGAAGTCATAGATTGGAGGTGTGTGAAGTCAAAATGGAGGTGTGTGAACTCAGAATTGAGGTGTGTGAACTCATGGAATGTAGGTGTGTGAAGTCATGGAATGAAGGTGTGTGAAGTAAAAGAATGGAGGTGTGTGAAGTCAAACAATAAAGGTGTGTGAAGTCATACAATGGAGGTGTGTGAAGTCACAGAATGGAGGTGTGTGAACTCACAATGGAGGTGTGTGAAGTCAAACAATAAAGGTGTGTGAAGTCAAACAATGGTGGTGTGTGAAGTCACAGAATGGAGGTGTGTGAAGTCAAAGAATGGAAGTGTGTGAAGTCAAAATGGAGGTGTGTGAAGTCACAGAATGGAGGTGTGTGAAGTCACAGAATGGAGGTGTGTGAAGTCATCGAAAGGAGGTGTGTGAAGTATGGAATGGAGGTGTGTGAAGTCACAGAATGTAGGTGTGTGAACTCAAAAAGGGAGGTGCGTGAAGTCAAAGAATGGAGGTGTGCGAAGTCAAAGAATATAGGTGTGTGAAGTCATAGAATGGAATTGTGGGAAGTTATAGAATGGAGGTGTGTGAAGCCAGAATTGAGGTGTGTGAAGTCACAGAACTGAGGTGTGTGAACTCAGAATGGAGGTGTGTGAAGTCACAGAATGGAGGTTTGTGAAGTCATAGAATGAAGGTGTGTCAAGTCATAGAATGGATGTTTCTGAAGTAGAATGAAGGTGTGTGAAATCATAGAATGGAGGTGTGTGAAGTCAAAATGGAGGTGTGTGAACTCATAAAATGGAGATGCGTGAAGTCATGGAATGGAGGTGTGTGAAGTCCAAAAATGGAGGTGGGTGAAGTCAAACAATGGTGGCGTGTGAAGTCAAAGAATGGAGGTGTGTGAAGTCATCGAATTTAGGTGTGTGAAGTCATGGAATGGAGGTGTGTGAAGTCACAGAATGGAGGTGTGTGAAGTCACAGAATGGAGGTGTGTGAAGTCACAGAATGGAGATGTGTGAAGTCACAGAATGGAGGTGTGTGAAGTCACAGAATGGAGGTGTGTGAAGTCACAGAATGGAGGTGTGTGAACTCACAATGGACGTGTGTGAAGTCAAACTATAAAGGTTTGTGAAGTCAGAGAATGGAGGTCTGTGAAGTCATAGAAGGGAGGTGCCTGAAGTCATAGAATGGATGTTTCTGAAGTAAGAATGAAGGTGTGTGAAGTCATAGAATGGAGGTGTGTGAAGTCAAACTGGAAGTGTGTGAACTCATAGAATGGAGGGGTGTGAACTCATAGAATGGAGGTGTGTAATGTCATGGAATGGAGGTGTGTGAAGTCAAAGAATGGAGGTGTGTGAAGTCAAACAATAAAGGTGTGTGAAGTCACAGAATGGAGGTGTGTGAAGTCAAAAAAGTGGTGTGTACAGTCACAAATGCAGGTGTGTGAACTCATAGAATGGAGGTGTGTGAAGTCAAAGAATGGAGGTGTGTGAGGTCATCGAATGGAAGTGTGGGAAGTCATGGAATGGAGGTGTGTGAAGCCACAGAATAGAGGTGTGTGAAGTCAGAATGGAGTTGTGTGAAGTCATAGAATGGAGGTGTGTGAAGTCAGAATGGAGGTGTGTGAAGTCATAGAATGGAGGTGTGTGAAGTCAGAATGGAGGTGTGTGAACTCATAGAATGGAGGTGTGTGAAGTCACAATGGAGGTGTGTGAAGTCATAGAATAGCGGTGTGTGAAGTCACAGAATCGAGGTGTGTGAAGTCATAGAATGGAGCAGTGTGAAGTCAGATTGGAGTTGTGTGAAGTCACAGAATGGAGGGCTGTGAACTCAGAATGGAGGTGTGTGAAGTCACAGAATGGAGGTGTGTGAAGTCATAGAATAGAGGTGTGTGAAGTCATAGAATGGAGGTGTGTGAAGTCATAATGTAGGTGTGTGAAGTCAGAGAATTGAGATGTGTGAAGTCACAGAATGGAGGTGTGTGAAGTCATAGAATGGAGGTGTGTGAAGTCATACAATGGAGGTGTGTGAAGTCATAGAATGGATGTTTGTGAGGTAAGAATGAAGGTGTGTTAAGTCCTAGAATGGATATGTGTGAAGGCACAGAATGGAGGTGGGTGAAGTCATAGAATGTAGCTGTGTGAAGTCAGAATGGAGGTGTATGAAGTCATAGAATGAAGGTGTGTAAACTCACAATGGAGATATGTGAAGTCAAAGAATGCCGGTGTGTGAAGTCAAAGAATGGAAGTGTGTGAAGTCATAGAATGGAGGTGTGTGAAGTCATAGAATGGAGGTGTGTGAAGTCACAAAATTGATGTTTCTGAGGTCAGAATTGAGGTGTGTGAAGTCAGAATGGAGGTTTGTGAAGTCATAGAATGGAGGTGTGTGAAGTCGTAGAATGGATGTGTGTGAAGTCACAGAATTGATGTTTGTGAAGTCAGAATGGAGGTGTGTGAACTCACAATGGAGGTGTGTGAAGTCAAAGAATGGAGGTGTGTGAAGTCATAGAATGGAGGTGTGTGAAGTCATAGAACTGATGTTTGTGAAGTAAGAATGAAGGTGTGTTAAGTCATAGAATGGATGTTTCTGAAGTAGAATGAAGGTGTGTGAAATCATAGAATGGAGGTGTGTGAAGTCAAAATGGAGGTGTGTGAACTCATAAAATGGAGATGCGTGAAGTCATGGGATGGAGGTGTGTGAAGTCCAAAAATGGAGGTGGGTGAAGTCAAACAAAGGTGGCGTGTGAAGTCAAAGAATGGAGGTGTGTGAAGTCATCGAATTTAGGTGTGTGAAGTCATGGAATGGAGGTGTGTGAAGTCCCAGAATGGAGGTGTGTGAAGTCACAGAATGGAGATGTGTGAAGTCACAGAATGGAGGTGTGTGAACTCACAGAATGGAGGTGTGTGAAGTCACAGTATGGAGGTGTGTGAACTCACAATGGAGGTGTGCGAAGTCAAAAAATAAAGGTGTGTGAAGTCACAGAATGGAGGTGTGTGAAGTCAAAAAGGTGGTGTGTAGAGTCACAAATGGAGGTATGTGAACTCATAGAATGGAGGTTTGTGAAGTCAAAGAATGGAGGTGTGTGAGGTCATCGAATGGAAGTGTGGGAAGTCATGGAATGGAGGTGTGTCAAGTCACAGAATAGAGGTGTGTGAAGTCAGAATGGAGTTGTGTGAAGTCATAGAATGGAGGTGTGTGAAGTAAGAATGGAGGTGTGTGAAGTCATAGAATGGAGGTGTGTGAAGTCAGAATGGAGGTGTGTGAACTCATAGAATGGAGGTGTGTGAAGTCACAATGGAGGTGTGTGAAGTCATAGAATGGCGGTGTGTGAAGTCACAGAATCGAGGTGTGTGAAGTCATAGAATGGAGCAGTGTGAAGTCAGATTGGAGGTGTGTGAAGTCACAGAATGGAGGGCTGTGAACTGAGAATGGAGGTGTGTGAAGTCACAGAATGGAGGTGTGTGAAGTCATAGAATAGAGGTGTGTGACGTCATAGAATGGAGGTGTGTGAAGTCATAATGTAGGTGTGTGAAGTCACAGAATTGAGATGTGTGAAGTCACAGAATGGAGGTGTGTGAAGTCATAGAATGGAGGTGTGTGAAGTCATACAATGGAGGTGTGTGAAGTCATAGAATGGATGTTTGTGAGGTAAGAATGAAGGTGTGTTAAGTCCTAGAATGGAGATGTGTGAAGGCACAGAATGGAGGTGGGTGAAGTCATAGAATGGAGCTGTGTGAAGTCAGAATGGAGGTGTGTGAAGTCATAGAATGAAGGTGTGTGAACTCACAATGGAGATATGTGAAGTCAAAGAATGCCGGTGTGTGAAGTCAAAGAATGGAAGTGTGTGAAGTCACAGAATGGAGGTGTGTGAAGTCAAAGAATGGAAGTGTGTGAAGTCAAAATGGAGGTGTGTGAAGTCACAGAATGGAGGTGTGTGAAGTCACAGAATGGAGGTGTGTGAAGTCATAGAATGTAGGTGTGTGAAGTCACAGAATGGAGGTGTGTGAAGTCACAGAATGGAGGTGTGAAGTCACAGAATGGAGGTGTGTGAAGTCACAGAATGGAGGTGTGTGAAGTCAAAGAATGGAAGTGTGTGAAGTCAAAATGGAGGTGTGTGAAGTCACAGAATGGAGGTGTGTGAAGTCACAGAATGGAGGTGTGTGAAGTCATAGAATGTAGGTGTGTGAAGTCACAGAATGGAGGTGTGAAGTCACAGAATGGAGGTGTGTGAAGTCACACAATGGAGGTGTGTGAAGTCAAAATGGAGGTGTGTGAACTCATAGAATGGAGGTGAGTGAATGGATAGAATGGAAGTGTGTGAAATCATGGAATGGAGGTGTGTGAAGTCAAAGAATGGAGGTGTGAAGTCAAACAATAAAGGTGTGTGAAGTCACAGAATGGAGGTGTGTGAAATCACAGAATGGAGGTGTGTGAAGTCAAAAAGGTGGTGTGTAGAGTCACAAATGGAGGTGTGTGAATTCATAGAATACAGATGTGTGAACTCATAGAATGGATGTTTCTGAAGTAGAATGAAGGTGTGTGAAGTCATAGAATGGAGGTGTGTGAAGTCAAAATGGAGGTGTGTGAACTCATAAAATGGAGATGTGTGAAGTCATGGAATGGAGGTACGTGAAGTCCAAAAATGGAGGTGTGTGAAGTCAAACAATGGTGGTGTGTGAAGTCACAGAATGGGGGTGTGCGAAGTGAAAGAATGGAAGTGTGTGAAGTCAAGATGGAGGTGTGTGAAGTCACAGAATGGAGGTGTGTGAAGTCACAGAATGGAGGTGTATGAAGTCATAGAATGTAGGTTTGTGAAGTCACAGAATGGAGGTGTGTGAAGTCACAGAATGGAGGTGTGTGAAGTCACAGAATGAAGGTGTGTGAACTCACAATGGAGGTGTGTGAAGTCACAGAATGGAGGTGTGTGAAGTCAAACAATAAAGGTGTGTGAAGTCTCACAATGGAGGACTGTGAAGTCATAGAATGGAGGTGTGTTAAGTCACAGAATGGAGGTGTGTGAAGTCAGAGAATGGAGGTGTGTGAACTCAGAATGGAGGTGTGTGAAGTCACAGAACGGAGATTTGTGAAGTCATAGAATGGAGGTGCCTGAAGTCATAGAGTGGATGTTTCTGAAGTAAGAATGAAGGTGTGTGAAATCATAGACTGCAGGTGTGTGAAGTCAAAATGGAGGTGTGTGAACTCATAGAATGGAGGTGTGTGAACTCATAGAATGGAGGTGTGTGAAGTCATGGAATGGAGGTGTGTGAAGTCAAAGAATGGAGGTGTGTGAAGTCAAACAATAAAGGTGTGTGAAGTCACAGAATGGAGGTGTGTGAAATCACAGAATGGAGGTTTGTGAAGTCAAAAAGGTGGTGTGTAGAGTCACAAATGGAGGTGTGTGAACTCATAGAATGGAGGTGTGTGAAGTCAAAGAATGGAGGTGCGTGAAGTCATCGAATGGAAGTGTGGGAAGTCATGGAATGGAGGTGTGTGAAGTCACAGAATGGAGGTGTGTGAAGTCAGAATGGAGTTGTGTGAAGTCAAAGAATGGAGGTGTGTGAAGTCAGAATGGAGGTGTGTGAAGTAATAGAATGGACGTGTGTGAAGTCAGAATGGAGGTGTGTGAACTCATAGAATGGAGGTGTGTGAAGTCACAATTGAGGTGTGTGAAGTCATAGAATGGAGGTGTGTGAAGTCACAGAATGGAGGTGTGTGAAGTCATAGAATGGAGCAGTGTGAAGTCAGATTGGAGGTGTGTGAAGTCAGAGAATGGAGGGCTGTGAACTCAGAATGGAGGTGTGTGAAGTCACAGAATGGAGGTGTGTGTAGTCATAGAATGGAGGTGTGTGAAGTCATAGAATGGAGGTGTGTGAAGTCATAATGTAGGTGTGTGAAGTCACAGAATTGAGATGTGTGAAGTCACTGAATGGAGGTGTGTGAAGTCATAGAATGGAGGTGTGTGAAGTCATAGAATGGATGTTTGTGAGGTAAGAATGAAGGTGTGTTAAGTCCTAGAATGGAGATGTGTGAAGGCACAGAATGGAGGTGTGTGAAGTCATAGAATGGAGCTGTGTGAAGTGAGAATGGAGGTGTGTGAAGTCATAGAATGAAGGTGTGTGAACTCACAATGGAGATGTGTGAAGTCAAAGAATGCAGGTGTGTGAAGTCAAAGAATGGAAGTGTGTGAAGTCATAGAATGGAGGTGTGTGAAGTCATAGAATGGAGGTGTGTGAAGTCATAGAATGGAGGTGTGTGAAGTCACAAAATTGATGTTTGTGAAGTCAAGATGGAGGTGTGTGAAGTCACAGAATGGAGGTGTGTGAAGTCAAAGAATGGAGGTGTGTGAAGTCATAGAATGGAGGTGTGTGAAGTCATAGAACTGATGTTTGTGAAGTAAGAATGAAGGTGTGTTAAGTCATAGAATGGAGGTGTTTGAAGGCACAGAATGGAGGTGTGGGAAGTCACAAAATGGAGGTGTGTGAACTCACAATGGAGGTGTGTGAAGTCAAAGAATGGAGGTGTGTGAAGTCAGAGAATGGAAGTGTGTGAAGTCATAGAATGAAGGTGTGTGAAGCCAGAATTGAGGTGTGTGATGTCACAGAATTGAGGTGTGTGAACTCAGAATGAAGGTGTGTGAAGTCATAGAATGGATGTTTCTGAAGTCATAGAATGGAGGTGTGTGAAGTCATAGAATAGATGTTTCTGAAGTAGAATGGAGGTGTGTGAAGTCATAGAATGGAGGTGTATGAAGTCAAAATGGAGGTGTGCGAACTCATAAAATGGAGATGTGTGAAGTCATGGAAAGGAGGTGATTGAAGTCCAAAAATGGAGGTGTGTGAAGTCAAACAATGGTGGTGTGTGAAGTCACAGAATGGAGGTGTGTGAAGTCAAAGAATGGAGGTGTGAAGTCAAACAATAAAGGTGTGTGAAGTCACAGAATGGAGGTGTGTGAAATCACAGAATGGAGGTGTGTGAAGTCAAAAAGGTGGTGTGTAGAGTCACAAATGGAGGTGTGTGAAGTCATAGAATGGAGGTGTGCGAAGTCATAGAATGGATGTTTCTGAAGTAAGAATGAAGGTGTGTGAAGTCATAGATTGGAGGTGTGTGAAGTCAAAATGGAGGTGTGTGAACTCAGAATTGAGGTGTGTGAACTCATGGAATGTAGGTGTGTGAAGTCATGGAATGAAGGTGTGTGAAGTAAAAGAATGGAGGTGTGTGAAGTCAAACAATAAAGGTGTGTGAAGTCATACAATGGAGGTGTGTGAAGTCACAGAATGGAGGTGTGTGAACTCACAATGGAGGTGTGTGAAGTCAACCAATAAAGGTGTGTGAAGTCAAACAATGGTGGTGTGTGAAGTCACAGAATGGAGGTGTGTGAAGTCAAAGAATGGAAGTGTGTGAAGTCAAAATGGAGGTGTGTGAAGTCACAGAATGGAGGTGTGTGAAGTCACAGAATGGAGGTGTGTGAAGTCATCGAAAGGAGGTGTGTGAAGTATGGAATGGAGGTGTGTGAAGTCACAGAATGTAGGTGTGTGAACTCAAAAAGGGAGGTGCGTGAAGTCAAAGAATGGAGGTGTGCGAAGTCAAAGAATATAGGTGTGTGAAGTCATAGAATGGAATTGTGGGAAGTTATAGAATGGAGGTGTGTGAAGCCAGAATTGAGGTGTGTGAAGTCACAGAACTGAGGTGTGTGAACTCAGAATGGAGGTGTGTGAAGTCACAGAATGGAGGTTTGTGAAGTCATAGAATGGAGGTGTGTCAAGTCATAGAATGGATGTTTCTGAAGTAGAATGAAGGTGTGTGAAATCATAGAATGGAGGTGTGTGATGTCAAAATGGAGGTGTGTGAACTCATAAAATGGAGATGCGTGAAGTCATGGAATGGAGGTGTGTGAAGTCCAAAAATGGAGGTGGGTGAAGTCAAACAATGTTGGCGTGTGAAGTCAAAGAATGGAGGTGTGTGAA
This sequence comes from Megascapheus bottae, assembly GCA_024803745.1. Classification (NCBI taxonomy): domain Eukaryota; kingdom Metazoa; phylum Chordata; class Mammalia; order Rodentia; family Geomyidae; genus Megascapheus; species Megascapheus bottae. Next base: position 357 of record JANJXV010001406.1, on the reverse strand, counting down.
GTCATCGAATTTAGGTGTGTGAAGTCATGGAATGGAGGTGTGTGAAGTCACAGAATGGAGGTGTGTGAAGTCACAGAATGGAGGTGTGTGAAGTCACAGAATGGAGATGTGTGAAGTCAAAGAATGGAGGTGTGTGAAGTCACAGAATGGAGGTGTGTGAAGTCAAACAATAAAGGTGTGTGAAGTCACAGAATGGAGGTGTGTGAAGTCAAAAAAGTGGTGTGTACAGTCACAAATGCAGGTGTGTGAACTCATAGAATGGAGGTGTGTGAAGTCAAAGAATGGAGGTGTGTGAGGTCATCGAATGGAAGTGTGGGAAGTCATGGAATGGAGGTGTGTGAAGTCACAGAATAGAGG